>JBCAUA010073099.1:0-10964 GCA_038406235.1 Peronia verruculata
AGAGTAGGCCTGAGTGCCGCTGTCCGGGCAAAATTTCCAAATTCCAAATTTCTACTCACAAAAATTCTCAGCAAAAAATGACAACTTCTAAAAAGCCGAGATAATTCTGTTTCTTAGGATTGAAAGGCTTTAAAAAAAAAAAAAAAAGAGTAGTGTGTGCACGCCGAAAGGGACTGAAGCCCAAAGAAGAGGAGTGCAATGCAGTGAGCGTCGTATGCATCGGACTTAGCTGCCCTGAAGTTTGTATTGTTATCAAGCACCTGCACTAAATTCTGCATCATTTCGACGTCGAGGATTTCTGTTCTTATCTCCTTTCCTGTGTGTGTCTCGTCCGTATTCACCGCCTGATTACCATTTACAATGTCACAACTAACATCGATTCACATTCAAAGTTCGTGACAGTATGAATTATTTTTGTCTGTCTGTGTGTGCTATGTATGCGTTTATTTGTTATTATATTGTGCTAACTCCAGTAACAGAGCCACGACACATGGAGCACATAATATTATTATGTCACAAAGTTACCATCCTTTTGCTGCCAATTTTTTGCAGGTGTCCGTAGATTCTCATCGTTATATCATTGTGTGCCCAGTTCTTTCAGAAATATTACAGATGTTACAAATGAGCAGAGTTAAGTTATCTGACCGAAAGGGGATCGGTCTTGACTGACAGTACAGAGATATTTAAGAATATCACTCTCTCTGTCATCTCTTACATCTCAAGATATGGACATAACACTCAAATTGAGCAATTTGTTGCTGTATTTTCATCACACTGCTTAACATTTATCTCTGCAAACAAAATAATAATTATTCTTGTTGACTTCATTTATTCTCAGTTCTCATTTGACAGTTTTTTGCTTGTTTGTTTCTTTGTTTTTTCGGAATAAACACACGGCCAAATCGAATTTGGGATAATAATCGCATCCAGTTACCCCGGCAAACACAAGGAAAGCATCTTTCATCTGCTCCTCTTCCATGGCTTTTCAACCTTCTGATATTCTGCTCGATCCGTGATAGAATTCAACCTCATCCATTCATTCAAAACAAGGATCTGACAGAGCTAATCTTAAGCTTTGGTGACAAAGCAGACAGACATATATGTACTACTGATAATATGTCTATGACATCCACCCCCGATTCCATTGAACTGGCCATCCTGAAGAAATAATCACTTCGAACAAAAAATCGAAATCCAATATTTATGTTGTATCCCATAGCGACCATTTTTAACGTTTGCAAATTAGAGAATGTTCATTTTATTTTGAATTAAGCAGGCCTTAGAGGACCAGAAAACATCAAGAAGATGAAGATCTGTCAGAGGAGGACTGCACACTATATGCTCAGTCAGCAGATGAACAGGAGGGCTGTCCTGTCGGGAATAAGTACCGGAAGAAAAGCACAGTGTTCACTGTTCATCCGTCACAATAGCCATAGTGATATTTTAGACGAACCTAAAAGCATTGGACGTGGAATGCTAAATTATTTTTTTCTTTAAATTCAGTCTACGCAGGCCATTTAAGTTAGACAGACTTGTTTATATTCTTTAAATTTGAAAATTTTTTAACTTACTACTTACTATTGATTTCTTTGCAAGAATTTACCCACCTTCAAAACATTATACGTTTTTATCCTTGATTTATTTTGAATGTTTTAAAATTTATAAGAACCTCATGCACTCATTTGTGATAAAAATACTCTTAGCTATTGATTACTTCTGATCGATCTCCTTGATAGTTTGTCAAAAGGTAGGTGAGATGTATTGCGTTAATTATAGAGGTTGCAGTAGATTGCAAGACCAGCTCACCCGACGGTGGTCAAAATACTTTGTCATAGTGTAGGTGGGCTCACTGCAAAAAAATATATGTAGATCTAGATCTAGATCTAGAATTCTAGATCGGAAGCCCATTTTCTGCTTGCTCTGGACAGGTCTGATCACCAGCCCTCTCTCCAGTGACTGTCCTGAGACTGGTGCAGTCGTTTTTTGACAGATGATGCAAGCAAGGGAATGCGCAACGGGCAAAGAAGGCAAAATTTATCTGTCTAGGTACTAAAACAGATTTATGTCATAGTGTAATGACATTAATAGCATAATAGCAGTCAGAATTATGATCCACTCCCTCATCCTTGTTACTGAAGTCTGTAGTAGTGTAGTGTAGTACCAAACCCACTGATTGGGACCCCCCCCCCCCCGCCCGCCCCCAAGATCAAGATTCTAGTTCAGTTTTAGAAGTTACGATGGCAGTAAATTTGGTTTCACCCAGAGGTCTTGTTTACTGTTATTATGTGTTTAAAACTTATGAAATAATAGTAGCCTATTAATTCAATAGTAATGCATGTTTAATTTGCAAACCACTTTGGTTGGCCTCTGTAATCACTTTGAAATGGAACCACATTTTTTTTTTTTTTACACCAATGGTAGTGTTTTTGTCCATATATATCTCAGATAGTCTTTTGTCTACATCCTGTGAAAGAAAAAGAGCCTGTCCCAAAATCTCTTTGATTCACTGACCACCTGGATTTCTGATGCTTGGTATTCCATTAGTAGGCCTACTGGCCTTATGGCATCTTTAAAAAAGTACTTAGCAAAACTACGATACAGCTATGACACTTCACTTTTGTAAAGAATTGAACAAAGAATTGATTTCAATCATTATCAAATCTTCATGTTTATTAGATTCATGAAGATGAGAATATGACTAAGATATAAAAAAAAGACATAAAAATCTGTGTGTACATTTTTGTAAATGACTGATCTTGTCAGAGGAATGCGTTGATAATGGAATCAGAACTGCTCGATTTGAATAGGAGATACGTTGTGGAGCCAAACTGACTGATTTTAACAGTAGAGTGTATTTAAATACGTGAGAAAAAGTTGATGCATTTATATTTTTGCACGTAGATCTAGACCTAGATGAATTTGAAGCTTGTAATTAAAGTTCTAAAACAATTGTACATAATAATTTGACTGCTTGCGCAAAAGAGCTCTTTGTGGTATGACATGAAGTTGAATGGATTTTCCGCAGATCACACATATTTCACATTCATACTGTACTCCTACCATAGAAAAAAATAGAAAATCGTGATTGCAGGGGAGGGGACCAAAACAGGCAAACATTTAGTAACCTTAGTTACATACTGTTCCAGGAAAATAGTAAGTGAGTTAAATGTAGCTCATTTCAGTTTTATTTAGAAGTTCAAGTACTTCCATTGTTCAATGAAGATGACAAACTCATCACTTGGCAATGGACATAAGTGGCTGTAGTTTTTGTAACACAAAGATGGATTTTTTCACACTGGAGTAATATGGAATGGACATGTCAAACTATGTGCAGCTTTTGTGAAAAATAGGATTGATTCAGATGTCACTCTTGTCTGCAAAGTTAAACTGCAATTCTATTCAATATTTCTTTCAAATAAGTAGAGCTACCTGGCACAAATGAAATTATAGATGCCACTTGATGCAGACGGTGGATTAAGTAGAATAAGTTATGCCATATAAAACACCGGCACAAATAGCATAGCAGTTATAGCACTGGACTGTAATCCAAACGGAAAAGGTGGGTGACGGACATTGGGAGTCATGACCCTGATGTGTCCAGGGTTCTAGAAGATGTCAGGAAGTTAAAGGCAGCAACATCTGATGAAAGAACCCACTCTTCCTCTGAAGACCATCACCTGTCTCGCTCCACCCGAGGAGTTTTTCTACCTCTGTGCTTTTTTAAAGGAAAGATGACTTTCCTCATAGGGAAAACTGTATTAGAAACAGCTCCCTTTCTGTGTCCATCATCAGTATGGTCTTTAGGGTTCTCTTTTTTTATTCTATCAGCAACTGGTGTGTGAAACTTTTTTATACCTTTACAACAATGGTAATGCAAGTTGTTCTAGAAATAGTATCATCTTTTCTAACAAAAAATGGAAAATGTATGTTATTATTAAGCAACTCACGGCCTGTCTGGTCTTTCCAAACAACAACAACTTTTAATAGGGAACTGATTTTTACTTAAAAATTGACAGCACTGTTTAGATTTATATTATATAGACACAGTTTGAAGTTACGATATGATGCCAAGGGTGACATAAAATCTACAAAATTTGTTATTGAAAATTATCTGACAACAAATGACACCTTAAAAACAAAACAAAAAAAAATAAAAAGCAGTTTAAATGCTCCACTGTTTTACCCTTATCTCTCTCTCAAATCAGTGTTCACCTTCAGTTTGATGTATATATGTATAGATTCTTTGATAAATAAAATTTTATATGTAATCTGCCTGTTGAAAAATGCACTTTAATCAGTTTTGAATGGTTTTACAGAGCTTGTGGCATAGGCATGATAAAAAGTGTGGCAGTGACTGAGTGCCTGTCATCTGGCAGCATCACCCAGTGTGGTGTCATTTCAGTCAATGATGCCAATAGGGTAATTCTCTCCTTTTGGTGGACCAGATCTTTATTTTTTTTTTTTTTTTTTAGCAACACTATAAGAGAACCCATAGCCTCTGTGGGATATTTTATAAGTAGCAATGAGGTCTAATAGCAAGCGTGCGCACCTCGATGTTGATATTTGGGTTGATGAAACTGAATGTTATTCAGAGAAAGCATGCTTTTGAACGTGCTATACTATTGAATGTACAATTTGGATCAAGCAGCCTTGCGAGTTTGTTATTCAATTATTATCGCATTTTTGGAATAACATCAAAGCTAATAAGTTTTTCAGGGGTTAATGTACATAAGAACACAGATCTGTATGCAACAATGTTGTGTGCCAAATTTGGTATGAACCCATTCAGCAGTTTTGAAGTCCATAAGTGTATTTGGGGATTTTCTTGCAATTTGCAATATAGCTATATGATCCATAAATTTTAATGTAATTTTACATAATACCTGCTTTGACACAAACTTTAATTCAGATAAATTTCTAGTGAAGTGCGTTTTTCAGATTTATAATCTTTACTGAAAGAATGTTGATAGACTTGACTGAGATCTGAAGTAAATCCTCGCAGTGATTAACAGTTTGCTATTCATCTTGTAGTTGATATGTATCCCATGACATCAGATATTCCACATCCGTTGCTTTCTAACCACAAGCTTTCAGCAGGTGAAGCTATGGTAAATAGCATAAACTGACAAACAATATATGTTATACATTATGACTTATTGTTATTGCTATATATGTAATTCTTCTTCTTCACAATTAGTGATTCAGATAGCTGCTATTGAGCACAACATCATTGCATGCTCATGCCAGATTTCATTTCAGCAGCAGGACACATTTGTTACAGAATTTGCATGAGTAATTTTCTTCCACTTTTACATCTCATGAGCTCAGTTCTCTGCTGCTCTGTCTCCATTTTTCATATTTGAGGAAATTGATGTTTCATGTTTAGCAACTGTTTTTGCATATATATATGTAGGAGACAGTACAAAAATGATTTTCAAAATCTACCAGTCTGGGCAAGTGATCAGTGAAATATATTATACTATAGGTAGAACTACTTTCCTTCTTTTATTTGATGTCTCCAAATAGCCAAAAAGTGGTTATAGAGCAACAAAGAACTAAGCTTGCGATGTGTTTGTTAACAATCTTAGCACAGAAAAAAAGCAGGATTTACCAGAAAAAAAAAAGGCTCTTTTAATTGGAAATACAGGAGAATTGAAAATTGGATGCCTCTACAAGGCAAATCTTTGCCTCCAGGCATTTTTTGTCCACTCTCAGCATGTTTAATTTGCATCAGTTTAGTGTTACAGATTAAAATTGTACTCGAATCACATGATCTATATCATCTATGGAGGCGTTTGGTAGGCTGTTTCCTTACAAACGTTTTATTGTAACATAACATGCTGTGTCTATGTGTTCATACATGTCCTTGAAATTTCATATTATTACATCTTATAGCTTGACACCATTCTTGCTCCGAGAAATAATGTCTGACATGATTTGAGAGATGTAACTGTTCTACAGTTGGTGAGCTCAGCTCTTTGTTGTCCTATCTCCATTTTGGGCTATTTGGAGATATATAATGTAAGAAAGGCATAGTAAATCTACCATATACTGTAGTCATTTCACCTATCACTTGCCCAAACAGGTATACATTGTATTTTGAAGATCATTTTGTCCTATCTCCTATTTACAAAAACAGTTGCTAAACACAAGTCATTAAGTTTCTCAAAATGTGAAAAATGGAGATAGGGCAGCAAAGAACTGAGCTCGAGAGTTATTCTATTCACATGCAGTTTATTCTGAAATGGCCATTTTAATTGATGTAGGAAAACTTAAGAACTTTTTTGTGGGATGATCATTTTTTTTAATCACTGCTGAAGTGATTGTGTTTCTATGAAAAGAATTAGCCAACTAAGTACTACAAGGAATAGCATGCATGAAGGCCAGTTTTCTCAAAACACAATTATTTTGCAATTGCTGTCTACTGAAATCTGCATGATCCGGCCAAATTTGACCTTTGACAGGTTGCTTCTACAACTGCTGTCCATCTGTGCCACTCAAACTTCAGAATTAATGATGAATTATGCTAACCAGCTTTATCACTAATACCTAACAGTTTGTAACACACAATGATTATGTAAAAAAAAAAATAAAAAATTTAATTAGTGAGTAAGGGAAAATCAAATGGCTATTTTTATCTGAAGAGTACAAAATGAAAAGTTATGAAAATTTGTAGGTGTGGTGAAAAGGGGGGGGGGGGGGGATCAACATGGTCAACATGTCAAGTAAAAAGAAGGACAGTCTTTTTGTTGGTTATTTTTTTCTTTACACTTCCTGTTCAGTAACCTTTTTTGTATGGACAAAGGGAAGGAATTAGAAAAAAGAAAAAATCGTTACTTGCTTTACATGCTTTATTCTTAGATAGTTAATATTGTATTAAATCCTGATGTATGTAAAAGGGCATAATAGTCGTCTTTTATCTACATAGTGTGTTTGTGCAGTCCTAATTTATAAACCTCCAGCATAAATGATGTTGTTGTACCAACTTTACTGCATAACTTAAGTAATTTTAAGAAAATTTTAATATGCATGTGTTAGAAATAGGACTGTTACTTTCGACAACATGATAGATAGAGCTTGACTGGGCCATGGGCTACTTCATTACTAGTTTGGTCTTTGCTAGGTTAGATTTCTTGGGTCTTTCAGTCCAACATGAGGGCTATCTCACGTATTTTTTTTTTTCTATAGTATCCTGTTGGGCTGCGGCAGTGTCACCAACAATTTCATTAGTTCTGAAGAACCTCATCCCCCCCCCCCCCCTATATAACCACATCACCCCCCTCACACACACAAACACACACACACACACAAAACACAGTTGGTTTATGCCAATCCATGGGTAAATATGGAATGTAATGTGTAATATGATTTCCATTAATTTCCTTGGAATGATTGGGGGTGAGGGAGAGGAAAAAACAAGGACATGGCACCTTAGAAATGAAATGATCTGACCGATTTCTACTTTGTCTTTTTCAAAATGACTACCAAGCTGTTTGTCAGTAGAAAATCTTCTCAAGACATGGAGATGGTATGAATGAAAATAAGAGTACATGTAGTGTCATCCTTTGTTTGTTTGTTTGTTTGTTTTAAGGAATTTCCACTAAGGAGATTTGTGAAAAAATGGGTGAAAGAGATTATAGGGGGGAGGGGGGATTTTGGTGAAGTGTGCCAGCCCCTCGCCCTCTCCCTTTACATGTGGTTTTCAAGTTTTCTGTCTAATATTCTTGTCTTTCAAAGGTTTATCTATATAATAAAAGTAAACAATTTAAATGAAGTAAACCAAATGGGGTTGTTTGAATGGCATCACAGCTTTTAACAGTGTTTAAAATCTGACAAGCTTCCAGTTGAAAAAAAAAAAAAAAAAGATGGAAATTCCCATAGCAGAATAGGTCTATTGGGACAAAAGAGAGGACAGGGCTGGAAGGAAGAGGGGGGGGGGGGAGAGTAGTGGGATGGGCTGAATGTATGTGTCTGATGCTGAAGCAAGTGCATTGCCAGAGTGGAAAATCAACCACATGTACATGTATCAGTCTTACTAACTAGTACTTCTGATCGTCAGTCCTATTTTCACTACTAACTGCTGCTTACCGTATATACATGTATATTTTTTTGTCTGCTTTTCTTTCATTGTTGTCTGTAGATAGATGCGTGTGGATGTAAGTGGCATGGTGACATCCCAATTTGGTGCAAAATTTTATTATCATCATTTAGCTTTACCATATTATCCATGGCTTCGTTGTGGATTTTTTTGAGGAGTGGACATGTAATCAGGTTTATTTCAAGAAAACTGGTGTCTTTTAATCATATCCTTAGATCCTAGAGTAAATGAAACTTGGACTTTGACTTTTTTTTTTCCCCCCCCTTAAGTAGCACAGTAATACCAGATTGAGTGCTATCCTATATACAGTGGACCTTCAGGTTACGAATGTAATCCGTTTGGGAACCGAATTTTTCATAAATCAAAATATTGAAATAAAAATAACTACAATTAATCCTTTTGAGCCTCAGAAAAAACTTGTATGGCGTGTTAGTATATACCAAACTGTCGTCGATTTTGTCAACTTGTACTGCCAAGCGATGTCAGTCAGAGGCTCATCATTCTCATGTGTGGCAATGATTTTTCCCCTTTTTTTTTTTAACCCTTATGCGATTGTGCTTCTTACAGCTTCTGTCATTAATACGTCTTTTCTTTCTTCAGTGGCATAGTTGGGGCTGAATTACACGCAACACTAACGCGTCGGGAAAGAACACAAAATAACACATCACCCTGACGCGCATTGTGCATTAGGTACTTGTGCGCAACGGCGCACGTGTTCATGGGATTGTGGATAGTGGGCGTGTTCGTAGAAAAATGTGTTCTCAAAAGTTGTTCGTAAACTGATTTGTTAATTAACCGAGCCGTTCGTAACCCGAGGGTCCAATGTATGTACATGTGCATGTGTGCATTTCCACTTCTCAATTCTTCTCATTGTTTGTCCCCAAATGAAATGTCGGTGTCCACCTCCCAGTAATAGTCCAACGAGCTAACACTAACATGGCTGCCTTTGCTGCTTTTTGCTTCTTCCGCAGTCCGAGGTCAGGAAACGTGTCCATCTATTCTGACTGACTCAGTAACTGCAACCCCATAACTACCAGGCTGAGCCATCAGCAACGACTAGCAACAACAGTAACGACAACGCCCTTGCAACTTTAATGGGAACATTCCTTAGACAGTGTGATCTCTTTAAAGACGGACTTTTCCAACTTCGATATGTGGGACGCCAGCTAAAAAAACAAACCATTCTTCAACAGGAACTGCAGCATCACTCAGTATCAGTTTAGAACGCAATGATCCTACCTAGACTTTAACACTTAAACGGTGCAATGTTAACAAAATTTCTTGACACGGAGCCTAGAAATCATTTTCATTTTCTGCATGTCTTCTCCGAACAGGCGGTAACAAGAGCAAGGCTGTTTTAAGATGTTCTAAACAGAGGATCTTTTGGGAATCACTACATAATTTTTTTGCCACAACTCAGGAGTTCAGCTAGGTACTAACCTTAGTGTTCAACAAGAAGAAGAAGAAAAAGCTTAGCATTGTAACACTGTTTTTCTCTGTGACAGCCAAGAACGAACTTTACCATTATTTTCCTCTGCAGCACAAATGTAAATGAAATCAAAACACTTCTTTTGAAACGAAATTTCTCAACATTTTCCTCAGTGATACAAAGATAATCGTAAGCTTAAGATTAACTTTACTTACCTCTGTGATCGCTGCTGTCTGCTTGTATCCAAGGGAACAGTTGTGCGGCTGTCTTGGACTAACACATTTTCTCTGCATTGGATAACTTGCTGCGGTATCCCAGTGTCGTAATCCACCAGATTCTAATCTCTCTGCTTGTGCTTCCTAACTCACCAGCTGTCCATCATAAAATTGACCGTGTAGACTAGAAACTAACTAGCCTAGGTAGACAGCCCATATCAAAAGTCATCACTGCTTAACAGATCTCCCATATAACCGATCAGCTTCCCGGCTCCCTAAGTGAGGGGCTGGTAAGGCGGTCCTCATAGAAAGTGGATGGGACCGGTATTTCTGCCTGCTGCCATATAAAGTAAACTAGGGCCATTTAGCCGCCCTCATACAAACTAACAAGTCGGGCGGCCTTTATACAGTAGAAGGAGACCTGTAGCCTACGTGTGCCCTCATAGAAAGTGAGCGGTTAACCTGGTAAGCTGGTCATCACAGAGACTGTCCGGTATAGCCAGGGTAGTTAGTTATGCCTCTGGAACAATTTCCAGGAAACCGTGACACGGGAAGCACCCGAGACTCCACCACGGCAGGCAGCGCCCGGCCCCAGTCGGCCAGCAAATCTAAGGGCTCGCGCGGCATCCGACGTCATCGCAGCCACACGGACGGAGGACGTGGAACCAGCGGCCCGGCCTTCTCCCGCTACAGAGAGGACATGGACGTGGAAGGAATCCTACCTGCCCACCTCAGGTAAGTTAGTTGTTACCTTTCGACTCTTGTTGGTGTGGCTGTTGTGATTTGCTGTTGTTACAGACGTTGTTCTTATTGTTGTTTTTCGGCATTTGGCCAGTTTATTATGCTGTTCTGATTATCTAAGATTGAATTATATAATAATAGAGAGTATTTATATATCGCTTATCCCCGTAATTACGGGCTCTAAGCGCTTTACAATCTATTATCGTCGGGTTATTGTTGTTGTCGTTGTTGTTGTGTTGCGATTGTTGTTATTGTTTTTCGGTCTTTTGCCAAGTTGTTATTCTGTTCTGATCATCTAAGATATGTTGCCATCTCATATCTTTTGTCGTCGTTGTCATCACTCTATGACTATAATTTGTCACACTATCGGGGCGAAATAGTCGGGTGTTTGGCTCAAACATATCTCTATCTATCTATCTATCTATATATCTATCTATCTATCTATCTATCTATCTATCTATCTATCTATCTATCTATCTAT
>JBCAUA010073110.1:0-10964 GCA_038406235.1 Peronia verruculata
ATTATGTACATCAAACCAAGCTATGAACAACAAAGTCGAAAAGTTCCTATCTGACTATGCAAAGACCTGGAAATCCCCCGAGAAGTGTTTGTACCCCCTGCTAAAAACAGAACACTCGCTGATGTTTCTTACAGCTTTGCCATGAGATTTGAAAACAACTGTCAGCGGTCCTGTGCATTTTTTATGTGCTTTTCCATCCCAATCGTAGTGAACAGTTTGGATTGTTTGTAAACCCCCAACTAAAATTAGATGGAGATTTCCAGCCGTTCTCATGGTCAGAACAATTGTATTACTTAATGTTGCCAAATTCCGAACCTGGTATACTGGAGATTATGTTATTCACCCACTATTTCCCTTCACAGAAACAGGGGTGTTGACCAAACTTAGAAAAGTGTGAAGAAAAAAAAAAAAAGCCCTTTTGCTCTTCTGTGCTAGAAATGCACCTCCTATTAAAACACTGAAATAAATCATGATGAAATATGACAAATTTTCTCTTACTGTCATAGTTTTGTCAATTTTTTTGTCTGTTGTGTGAATACCACTTCAAATAAGAGAAAGGACAATTGTCTTGGGCCCACAGCAAATGAGCCGGAAGTCATTCCAGGCCATCATGAGTTACAACCGTTTTTAACTGTTTTCTCACTCAGATACCAAATTTTTTTTTTTTTTTTTCCAGATTAGAAAAGGCTGAATTTTTGTTTTGTGGAGAGCAAATAAAAAATGGTGGTATCTGAGTCGGAAAATAATTCAAAATGGCCACAACTCCAAATCTTCCTTGCACAACTTCAAACTTGTTTGCCCCATGCACAAGACAATTGTTTTGCTCGTAGTTCATAATACTAGTTCAACAACTCCGGTATCTGGCTGAGAGATAATTAAATCAGTGAAAAACGACCAAAGAGAGACAAGAAACAACTGACAAAGCAAGAATGATCAAGATAAACTGGATCAAAATAAGTGACTTACTCATGAACTAACATATTCCACAGACTCAAACAGCAGACAACTCAAAAAAAAAAAAAAATTAAATAACTTATCTTTGGAAAAACAGGATGATAAAGGTAAAAATTTTAAGTTTTCTATAATAATATTACAGATAACATTAATAGATCACACTGCTGGGCGGCCATATAGCTGTGGTGTTGAAAAGACAATCCAATGTGCCAAATATCCCTAAATTTATGATTTTTTGTCAAGTGTCGAACAATGGGAGATCATTTCGCAGATTATCCGCCCTTTCCAAAAATCTGATATAATTATAACTTTAATTGTATGAAGAATGCATTCGCTTTACATCATAATTTTCTAAAAATTTTTGATGCAGTGACTATTGTGGCCATTTGGCTGTAACAGGCCGAAAGGCCATTGACGCCATGTGTAAATAATACGTCTGATTTCGAGCAAACATTACAAAGCTTTGAAGAAACTAATTCAGGTGACTCTTTAAGTTTACAAGTTACTGGTACCACAAAAGCTAATTCATCTCCCTTTCTGTTGGTGACAAAAAAAGTCAACACTTAAAAAGAATGGAAGGTGACCTGTAGGAGCTGCAGTTGAGTTTAGTAAGAAAATGGCCCATCATTTTTCTATATTAATATTAATCCTCATTTAGTCATATCATTGAGTTGCGTTTTTTTAATTTCTAGTCAAGACATTTCGGCAACTTTAACTCTGAAAATGCTTATTAAATAAATGTACAACAGCAGTAGGCCCCAAAAAATAATCATAATAAATTGCGCAAAAATTCACTGTCTGTTCTAAAAAAAAAAAAATAATAAAATAACAATAAATTCTCCCGTCGCCTCAGTTGACAGGGTGCTTGATTATACTGCTTCTCTTCTCAAATATCTTTTCGATATCTGATTCTATATTTATGCGTCACTGACTTGCACACAAAAGAAAAATGGAAAGAGTGATACACATACAGATGCAGAGACAGATAATTGACAGACACAAAAAGACACTGAATCTACAAAATATAAGCTGAATGAAATAAAATACATTTCTCATTATTCTTGTCTCTCTTTTTTTTTTCCTCAAATACAATAAAATATTTACAGCATATGTACAACGTACAGATAATGGTGATAGAAATAAATGTACATATCAGACAGTGGCCAAAAAAAAACAGTAACCTCAGCACAAATGTGTCCACAATTTCACCTCTATGCCTTGTCCTCCTCAGTTGAAGTATGGCAACACTTCCAAATTTCTGACCCCCTGCCTGACCAATGAATTCTGAAGGTCTCTAGTAAACTTTATACATGAATCATGGTTTAAAAAAAAAAAAAATTAAATACTATAGATCTTTTCTGTACCGATAAACGGAACTTTTGTATCATGAATTTTTTTGGGGGGGTAATCATTTCCCCACTTGTATTATTGGTCTCTGCAGACGTCCAGTCGCAGGCATGTTCTGAAAGTAGTTGAAAGGACACTTGAATTTGTTGGACAGTGACGGCAGCATGTGTATATCTCTGAAAAGTGAAGACAGTAGAAGCCAGCCATGTCGTTCTCTTCCCCTTCAATTTTCAAAATGGCTAGGCCATGACCAGACAGTGTATAGGAAAGGGTAATCACTCAGATTGATTTGCACTTCCGAAATGGTCTCAAACAGTTTCTGAGTGAAGTTTTGAAGTCTCCACTCCTTCCTGCTGTTCAACTCATTTGTGACAGCTGGTGATAGTGTGGAGGGCTGCACTTGGATCATGTCAAAACTCCCCATATGGTTAGCGAAGAGGTTTCCTGATAACTGACAGCCTGGTGCTTCACACAACACATGCAGAATGAACACCGTGATTTTTAATGTCTAACCCTATAAATGGAACAGATCTGCCCATCATGCTGTCTATGCATGAGATTTGTTGCAAGTGAGTTTACACAGCAAGCATTAAAAATGTGCATGAAAACTCTTTGGTGTAAATATAAGCTACCAACACAACTGTAGCTCTGTCGTAACAACATCTCTCTAAACTCTAGAAGTGCCAAAGTGCTGGTCTGGTTAACCACTCACTCTGCATTTTGAACTACAATTCTCTTCCTATAGATGTAACCTGATCCTTGTACAGTATCTTCTCTAGATATATGAAATATGAGCTAACATTTTGTCCAAAACATGACCATGAATGTCAGCATGAAAAATCACATTTTCTACTGACACTCTTATAGTTGAAAAGCAAAAATCTTCAATTTGCATCAAAAAGTTAGCCCACTGACCAGGTGCTCAAAATAGACCCAGTGATCTACTGGAACCAGGTTTTTCTTTTTGACAAAACAAATACCATCATTTTATATCATTCAGAACATTTGACTAGGTATGGCAGATTCTAGATCTAGATTTTCAATTCCAGAGGAAAAAGTTCCACACCAGGTCAAATGGTTTTGGAAAAGTTATGATAACAGTAAAAGTTTAGGAGTCTGGTTAGAGGTAGGATTAGCATTATATGGTAAAGGAGAGGGTAAGAGTTAGGGTTACATATATGGTTTACTCAAGTACTCTAGAATTCTTGGTTACAATATAAAGACCATCTGTTAGCGATAGCCTCTGCAAAAAGTAAATCTCAGGAATGCTCCTGCTTGGGTCTTGTTCTGAAAGCGTTACCAAATACTGTGTCAGGAATTCCATCAGTTGAGTCCCCACAGGTTACTTCATACAGTCCCTGCTCCATCATAATGGCATGTTCAACTTGGACCAAAATACAACTGATATTCCATGGCATTTCAACGCATGAAAGCTATCAGGTACAACGTCATTAAAACAAAAAAGCTACATCAGAAAAATGCATGAAATCCACAGAATCATAATGGCACAGCTTGCCATATGATTATTGATCTAGTTAATTAGTTCCCATTATCTCAAAAGTACTGAAAAGGAGTTACACTGCCATTACAATACAGCACTGACCATATGCAATAACGCTGACATCTGTAACAATCTGGGCTATGTTACCATTAACATCTTACAAGGATGAGCATATTTTTTGTTGGGAAAATTTCATGTGCAATGTCACCAATCTGTGTGTGTAAAATCACATGAGTATATATATTATATTTATATTTATATTATATGGACAATCATTTACAAAAAGTTAAAAAAAAAAAAAAAAATTGTTTTCACTAAACAGGTTGGAAACCACCACAAGAATAAAGTAAAATGAACAAGAAAGAACAAAAAGAGAACAACAAAAAAAAAAAAAGACATCACATGAATGACAACAACATTATCAGAACATTCTATACAGGAGGGGACTGGCCTATGTCCATCTCACAGCTATAGACCAGAGACAGACCAGATGTGTCCAGAACGAAGAATTTTTGTACAGAATAGCAAATAATTTCAATCAGTATGTACACAACTTTTTTTTTTTGTGTTTTTCATTATCAATTACAATAAAATCAATAATACATGGACTCTCATTTTAACACTTGCAGGTTTTAACAGGACTGTCAGGCAGCTAAAATGACACTCTCATTCTCCCTAGCACACAATAACTGATGCATACATCAATCAAATCCTACACCAGGTAACGTATTCACGTGTCTTCTGAAATTTATGACAATGAAATTAGTCACTATGTGTGCACTTTTGTTTTACTCTTTGCTAAAAGTTTTTAACAATCTCTCATATATTCTCCACTTTGACTGACTTTGCCTGAAGTTCTTTTAAAGGTGCCTGAAGTTTTTAACAATCAGTTATATTTTTAACTTCTCTCAGATTTTGATTTTTACTTTGACTGACATTTTTGAATATCCTTGAAGTTTTTGACAGTTGATAAGACATGTCACATGTGCTTAAAAAGCTGTCAGACAACAGAATTGCACTGTCCAACAGAAGTCAATCTGGGAGCTGGCAGAGGCGGACACGAACACCCCCCCCCCCCCCCCTCCCCACAGCTGTCAATCAAACCCTACACCTGGTAACATAGGCACTTGACAACATGGGTAGTTTCCCTTTCACACAACTGCTATCACAAGCCTTTCAGCTCATTCGTCTTTGCTCAATCACTCACTCACTCGCTCACTCACTCATCCGCTCACTCACCCACTATGCAGCCCAAACAGGTCAATCCTTGAATGCCATATTGTCTTAACTGTCAGATTCATAAAAAAAGTATCAACAAAAGTATCAGCGTTCAGGATAAAGTTAATGTTTGCAGACAGGCCTATTAAGTCTAGACACAATACTTGAAGATTATTCTATACTTGAAGGTATTTCATCCAATATGCCCATCATCAGACAACATCAGAGGTTTCTGGGTACCATTTTTCTCCGCGATGGCAATGAAAGACAATAAAGCATTCCAGGGCCGACTTGTGCTCTTTCCCCCTCCCCTCTCTCCGCTACCCCTCACCCCCTCCTCCACTATCACTACTATCATTAGGCAAAATTATCACATTCACAGATAAATATTTCAAATATTGCTCGAAAACTTTTACACATCTCCTCTACTCACAGATAACAGGATTCAAAAGATTCTCAGTGACTGATAGTTTATCTTTTCCGATAAATGCCAGCAGGCTCGATTCATTCCATCACCACCTCCAGAATTCATTACTGGTTCCACAGCTACAAAGCAGGGATTTGCGTAGCCATTTCCCGCACCAAAATTGTCCATTCTTTTAACATACTTCTGTCATTCTCTCCTTCTCTGCCTTCCAGGTCAAGAAAAAAATGTCTGCATCACTGGTTTCGATTCCAGTATAGAAAAAAAAAAAAAAAAGGATTCTAGTTTTCACTCTTGGAAACTTCTAGTTCCATTTCTAGAGGAAAATTTCAAGATTGCAAGGTTTGCAAGAAAACTAGATCACACTAGAATTCACTAGATTCAAAGTAATCAACATCCTTGGTTTCCATGCCCTGGGAAATTCACATCACTGTATTTCACCACCCAGAAAATTACTAAACCACGGACATCATTTTCCACTTTGAGATTTTCTGGGTCCCTGGTTTGTTATCCAGCACAGAAGTTCTGTTTTCACATCCACAACTCCGCTGGAAGTGCACAATATCCTACATTATTTCCACAAGCGTTTCTACTTTCACATTTCAAAGTTTATGTTTGAAATTCATCACACTTCCAACTTCTGCAATGATGATGATGCGACTCAAACAGCCCTAAACAGTGACGCAAACAGCCAAAAACAGTGAGATGTACAACTTCCGACAACTGGGAAGTGACTATGATGTGCTGGTTTCACAGGGTCAAAGTTCATGGTCAGGTGTTGATAGGTTTTACAGGAACGAACTTTGTAAACAGATGAACAAACAAAGAAAACAAATAGACCAAAAGAAATGAACATCAATGAGGATGACACTGACGGCAGCTGCAACACCAGCTGGTCGCTGGCTTTTCATGGTCCACCTTCCGCACTTGCCCATCCCATCACCCATCAAGCTCCGCTTCTATCCTGGCTGCCGGCTGTGCAAAGTGGCAAGTAGGTATTATGGGGGCAGTAAGGTATGTAGCTTGTAACGATCTCTTATCTGGGGTCGAACATCTGCATTCTGAAATCAAATATGAAATAAATCCTTATCAGATCTTCTTTTCAGAGAGACAACCATTGCAAATTTTTAACATCAAGGGCAATTTCTGCATATAACTAGGAAAACTTTACTATCACAAAAATTGCAAATATGTCTGTCAATAAAAAACTCCATAACTTAAAAACCGAGTTTCTTTAGAACAACGTCTTAAATCTATGTAACCATTTTGCTTTTGTTTTGCATTTTTTCAAATTGATGAGTTACAACTCAGGGATGTCAATCTGTCAGCAAGAAAAAGTAGGAAAAGTTCCTGGAATATTCTTTAGCAACATATAAAACTGAAGTGCGTTCATCATAAATAATACTGGATTTGGGGCCCACAGCGCAATTACTGACAGCCAAAAAGTAGGAAATCCTATTATAGTAGGAAATTTGATATCCTTGACAACTTTTATGATTCTACTTAATAAGCACATAATTCTGTTGGCACATTTTGTTTTTTAATAACATTACCTGACACCTATCGTGCTTGGAAATACCATGAGACACCACTTAAATTTTGGCACGTCATGTTCATAACATAATTGCCAACGTCATTTTTTAATCAAACTCGGCTGAGGTCACAGTTCAATACTTTAAGTTTTCCACTACACTGCTTCATAAAGCATTGTTTCAACGTTAAATTACAACACAAGCTTGCACCATTTGAAATGAAATGTGTGACACATTTTGTAATGAAACGATCAGCATAACATTTTAATTACGAGCATGACAATAAGTTATCACAGAGCGGTGATTACTTTTCTTCGGGGTTATGGAGTTAAGAGGAGGACTGACCTTGACTCTGAGCTCCTCCAGGAAAGGAAGAATCTTGAGTAGTTCCCTATCCTCTCGGTCCACAAACCAGCTTTCTATAGGGATTCCATTGTCCAGCTGTGCAGACACAAAACATGGCAAATAAATAAACACATCATGACTCACTACATGCTTGACTAAAAAAATTGTGAATTTTTTCTCTGAAATTCGTTTACCAACAGAAAAAAAATAAAATAAATATTGAAATCTTAATAGAGTTGCCAACCACCAATGAAAAAAATGTGTGAGATTTCAGGTTTTTTTAGTGAGATTCTCCATTTTTTTAGTGAGACATTAACACGGGAGAAACTGATGCTGACCCAAATGATCATTTCACTACTTTATGCTGTTAAAACAAGAAAACGTTTTATTCCACAATTATGGTTATAAAGTTTGTTATTGGTACAACCAAATTCTTTGTTTGGACCTTGTCAATGTGCTTCTTGGACTCAACGTGCTTTCTCACGTCATCCCTTCCCGCGTGATCAATATGGAATTCTACACCACAAGTCGTGCACAATGCCAACGATGGGTCTCCTGCTTTAGATCAAGCAATGCAGGGAAATTCCAGCGCGTACTCCGGTTTAAAAGAAACTTTATAACACTTCTTTGCCCCACCAGACTTGCTGCCAATAGCTTTCGGTTTCTCAAGCTCACATTTTCTACTCCCTTGCTTGTCCGCCATTTTGCAAAGAAAGACAGAAGATGCAACAATATGCCAGCTTGAAAAAATAAGCCAAGTCTTGGCCAAAACGTACGCCGCAGGAGCAAAAATTTCAAAGTAACGCAAAACAGAAGGCCAAATTGCTAGGGTATTTGGCACGCACTTTGGCCTCTCGCTTGATTTCGTGACTCAGTCATCGGCGGGGATGACCAAGAAATGCATACATCAGAAAAAAAATTCCGGCACACTGAGGACGGGAAATTCGTGAGAATTAATTACTCGTTGTGAGAGTGGGAGACTGACGGGCTTTTTTGGGAGTCTCACAAAAAAATCATGAGAGTTGGCAACTCTGTCTTAATGTAAGTTCTGCAGCTCAGGCTAAAGTACACCCTGGGAGCACGCTGCCAAGCCTGTCAATTTGGATGGCTGGCATGAGTACTTAGCTTCAAGATAGTTCTTTTTTGACTGACAGCTCCTCCCAGGCTCTTGGGGTATTAATTTTACTTACATAGTTTTCAAACTACATACTTTTTCAGACACAACATAACTGCTTGGACTAAACCCTTTCACAAAGGAATGTATCTACAGTGATGTCATAGAAATTCAATGTAAATTGCAGGCAATCAGACCTCTGGTCATATAGATTTAGATCTTTCTAGGTCAGAAAAGAAAGATTGTTTGCTCTTGTGGAACAGAATCCCAATTTTATACAGAGCAGCATCATGACATTCATAAGGATAAATGAAGCTGGCAAGTTCTCAAAGAGCTACCAATTTCACAATCTCACAAAAACACAAAGACAAAGTGAAAAAAAATTTTTTTTTTTTAAAATGCTGCAATATTACAGCCAACAAAAGGACAATCACGAAGCAGCCCCAGTTACTTAGGGTATTTACAGGCCAAATATGGAGAAAAAATTTTTTAAAATGTGAAAACAGGTAACAATTGTCTCACGTCCAAGGCAAATCAGTTGGAAGATATACTGGGAGGATTGGAGTTACAGCTGTTTTTAACTATTTTTCAAATGAGATAACAAAAGTTTTTGTTTTCCACAAAACAAAATTTCAGCCTTCTCCAACCTGAAAAAAGAGAAAATTGGTATCTGAGTTCGAAAATAGCTAAAAACAGAAATAACCCGCAATTGCCTGGAGCGACTTCTGACCCATTTTCCTGGAGCGCAAGACAATAGACTGCAGCCCATTAGTTATTACAAAAATGGCCAAAGTCACTTTTTTTCCTTTGACATTTTGATAATGATACTGCTCATAAACGCCACTACTAAAGAAACGTAATTTTACAATCACCATTCTGTTTCACAAATTTAATGCTACAGTACACGTCTGTTTCAATAATACTTCTGACTTTGTGTTAAATGGCTTTTGTCCATCAGTTTCTCAAAGCAGGTCAACATGACCTGCGCTGTGAAATGGCTATGAGGAGTACCTACCTGATATCCAAAAGCCTGTGGAGAGTTGTCAATGATGACGGTTTTAGCCAGATCTCTGCCCAGAATGGACAGATCTTTGATGTAGTAACCATTCACACATACACAATGTTCCCGGAACAGCCGATGCCTGAAACAGACAGCAAAGTGGGACATGAGTGACACAATCTAATCACAGATTTTAGGAACAGGGTACAATCATTGATTTTATAGAGTCCAATCACAGATATTAGAAGTAGAGTCCAATCACATATTATAGGCAGGGTCCAATCATAGATTTTCGGAACAGAGTCCAATCACAGATTTGAGGAGCAGAGTCCAATCAAATTTTAGGCTGGGTCCAATCACAGATTTTAATAATAGACCAATCAGCTCTTAGCAGCATTGTGGAGTATTCAAGTGGTGAATTGGAAATGTGTACATGTCGTCCCATGTATGGACAGAAAATGTACAGTGTAGTTGGATTAAAGTTGTCTCCAGTAGACCGATCAACGGCACGCCGGATACAAATTAGCAAATTTCTATAGATAGGAACAAAAAGTGGAACCATATTCTTATTGGAAATACAAAAACTTTCAAAACTGAACATATTTATACCACATTCAGTTCATTTCTTGATCAAAATGTCAAAGATGAGATGATTTCAGGAAATAAAAAAGGTGCATGTTGCAAACTGGTTGATTCTATATGCCCCGCATGCAGATTATGTAAAATTCCCATATTTATGTCGAGAGACAAAAACAAAAGAAAATTTGGATGACTTAACAAAATTCATTTCTCCAGTTACAGTAGGCAGCCTGACAAACTTAACCAGATCTCCATCTCTCTCTATTTGTTATCAGTTCACACATCACAACACAAAAGTATTGCAGATTCTTACTTGATTAATTTCTTTTCTGGGTCTAGTAGATTCATCAGCTTGTCTGCGTAGACTTTCTTTGAGGCCGTGAACAAGATAACCTCAAAGTGCTGAGACACCTCTTCCAGGAACTCCCGGAAATACGGCCGCGTCCTCACAAAAACCTGACAACATATGACAGACAGGAAACATGATTACAACAAAGAGGGATATGCCATGAGTGCAAAGCTAAACTCGGACACAGTGAGAAAATAAGAATAAAACATCTGCTTATACAAATACATTTACTACCATATTAAGATAAAACACAATTTTTGTTGAAACACTATTTCTCTTGCGCTCTGAGCAAATGAGTTGGAAGTCGCTCTGGGGGATCGCGAGTTACGGCTTTTTTTAAACTATTTTTTTGACAGATACCAATTTTTTTTTTTTCTCAGATGAGAAAAAGGATGAACTTTCATTTTGTCGAACACAAATAAAAAATTTCAGTTTTTCGGTTGGAAAATAATTATGAACGGTCATAACTTGAAATCTCTCAGGGCGACAATCAACTCATTTGCCCAGGTGCAAGACATTTTGAGAAACAAAGTGGCTATTTTCCGGCGTCGCCCTGACAGAACAGCACTACGGTCCCTAGAGAATAGATGTTAGCGTTAGG
>JBCAUA010073132.1:0-10963 GCA_038406235.1 Peronia verruculata
GAAGAGGAGTGGGAAAGGATTAATACTAACTCAAATCGTTCTATAAGTGGGTTGAAGAAGGTAGAAATTCCATTAAGGAAGAAAAGTGTTCAGAAAGGAGGAGGAGGAGGAGAAATCAAATCAGTTCATCCTCCTCCTCCGCAGGAGGAGGAGAATGAACGGATGGGAAAAACCCCCCACCCCTCCCCTCCCCTCCCCTCCCAGAAGGAAAGGGAAGGAAGGGGGGAAAGGGAGGGGAAAAACTTTGTAGCAGAAAATGAGCAGAAATATGTTGACCGAAGTGAAGACGGAGAAAAGGAAGTGACTATTCTAAATAATGATGGAGTGTGGAGACCACCGGGCCTTAGAGTCATGAAAAAGAAACCCCTTCCGAACAGAACATGGATCACATTATAAAAGGATGGTGTAGAAGGGTCATGTGACTCATTTGACAATGACATTTCACCAGTAATGGATGGTTCATTAAGGAACTCTCCAGCGAACAATCCTGAAGGAATGTGGAAATTGTGTGGGAGAGAAGTATCTCGTTCCGCACTGGTATTTCTGTTCCAAATTACTATCTTGTATATAGCAATAATAACTTGTTTTGTCAACCTGACAGTGCGCAACGGTCCGTTGGAACTTTGGATAACCATCCTCAGTCTATCTTTGGGGAGCATTCTTCCTTCTCCCAAGGTGAAAAAGTTAACACCCAGGGAAAGCCCATTCATATCTTCAAACTCATCTTCTATAGTGTAAAAAAAAAAATGCCTAAAAGAAAACGTGGACAAACGTGGACGCGTATGAAAAAAAGGACAAAACATGACCACTATGGAGTTAACAGACAGGATAACGAAAATTGGAAAAAATATCTTGAAAACATATATTTCAACCCTAGGCATCCTGCCAGTTTCAGGGGTGCTAAAAAGGTTCACGAAGTTGTTAAGGAGGAGGGAAAATTCCAAATAGGATTGACAGCCATTAAAAGATGGTTGCAAGAAAATGAATATTACAGCATACACAAAGATGTGAACAGACGATTTCCCCGTCTAAAAGTTATAGTTACGGGTATGTTCGATCAATATGACGCAGATTTGGCGGACATGCAAAAACTGGCTAACAGAAATGACAACATCAAATTTCTCTTGGTGGTAATAGATGTTTTCAGCCGATATCTGTGGGTGGAAGGTCTAAGAAACAAAACAGATGCGGAAGTGGTGAAAGGATTTCAAACTATATTCACTCGAGGTCACAAACCTAGACGTTTGAGAACTGATAAAGGAGCAGAATTCATGGGCAATGTCTCCCAAGACTATTTTGATACGGCAGGAATAGAACAGTGGTCAGCTCACAACGATGAAATAAAAGCCAACTTTGCAGAAAGAGTCATTAGAACCCTGAAGTCAGCCATATGGGGATACTTGAGAAGGAACAAAAGTTCGAGATACATAGACGTTCTTCAAGATATAGTTCACTCATACAACAACACTAAACATAAATCAATAGGAATGAAACCATCTGCAGTGACCAAAGGGGACGTAGAGCGAAGATTGTGGTGGCACTTGTACAAACCGACCAAACCCTACATTAAATCAAACATAGGAAAGGCTTCCCGCTACGTTTTCAAAAAAGGAGATCACGTGAGAATATCTCACAGAGCCAAAACGTTCCAAAAGGGACATGCTGAGAAGTGGACTCGTGAAATATTTCAGATCAGGCAACCGTTTACTCGACTGGGTGTACGAAAATATAGGCTTGAAGACATAGATGGAGAAGATATAAAGGGTACATTTCATGAAGCAGAATTACAAAAAGTGAAATACTCTGATAATATGGAATATGAAATAGAGAGAGTTATACAACAGAGAAGAGGACAAAGCCTGGTAAAGTGGAAAGGATGGCCATCCAAGTTTAATAGCTGGATTCCCTCCAAAGATGTGGTCATTCATTCTCATGATTCAGTGTGAGAAACATGAATGTCATATACGTTCAAATGGAAAGTGGAAATCAACAGGTTTCTCTTCCGACTAGTTTGGATATGACAGGAAAGGGGTGTGCCCTTTTTGAAATTGCAGGAAGGTGTTCACCTTATACGGACATCCCTCTGTTCTTGTGTGTAGATTTTGTAGAAGAGAGCTCATTGGGCCCGAAGATGATCCCCATACTGAGGAAGATCCAGTTAATACCAGACCCTGAGTCTAAGGAAGGAAAAATTAATCAAGTTTTCAACAAGATGTTATGGTTGCCAGTAAATAGGTCACCACTAGATGAGCTCCGAGTGTATATAAGTGACGATCACGGAAATATAAGGTCATTTGATTACTGCAACATTAACTGCACACTTGTATGCATTCCTAGCGTGAATTCTTTGTAAACAAAAATAAAACAACAACGAAAAACATGGTTTCTGTTGAAAAGTGGAGAAACCATTTCAAGAGACTTGCTCACAAGGCATTTCCTAGTGAGGACATGTATATAGTAGCACAATCTGGACGGGGGTTGGGAAGAAATGCTTACAAGAGAACCTTGTATCAAATAAGGACACCCACAGGAAATTCGAATTCCAAACCCTTGATAGAAATAGTGTCACCAGTGGCATCCAATCTCGAGCGAGCTAAAGCTTTGACGAAGACTCGGAAGAATATAAAAAGGAAGACGAAACCGAAAACTGGCACTATAGGCAAAAAAGCTTCGAAGGTGAACAAGCCTAAAAGGAAACCTAAGGCCAAGAAAAGGACAAAGAAGGCACCCAAAAGAAAGGCACCTAAAAGGAAAAGGAAAACAAATAAGAAGTAAAGATGGCAGCCGTACACACTGATGCACCTGCTATTTTTGGTAATTATCTTGTCAACGAAGCTGAGGAAAAAATTCAATATGTTAAGCTCAGACCATCTGAACCTTTCGACAGTAAGACACCCATAACTTTTCTCATACCTGGAAATTCTTCTCAGTATGTTTCTCTCAGAGACAGTATGATCTATGTGGAATGTCACATAGAAGAAACAGATAGGTTTGGTCACTCCTTGAATGACGCAAATGGCAGAAATAATCGAGCAGTGTCAGATACAGGTCACCGTTACGTCCCCAACTCGGATGACACGACGAGTGATCATGGATTGAAGACTAATGAAGAAATAGCCAAATTACTTGAAGAAGCACAAGAGAAATGGTCTACTTCCCAGGAGGCTTGGAAAAGGGCTAAAGAGGCTGAAAAAGAAGAAGACGATGCAGAATATGACAGGCTTACAACTTACGCAGAAGGCGTAGAAGATTTGGCATTGCTATCCATGCGACAGTATCTCAAAGCCAAAAAAGACCACAGAGATATAGAAGGGTTAAACGGTGCAATCGTCCCTGTTGACAATGTCCT
The DNA here is from genome assembly GCA_038406235.1 of Peronia verruculata. NCBI lineage: Eukaryota > Metazoa > Mollusca > Gastropoda > Systellommatophora > Onchidiidae > Peronia > Peronia verruculata. Next base: position 3,350 of record JBCAUA010073132.1, read on the forward strand.
TCACTCAATGTGGAGTGGTGTAGACATATTTATGAATGGTGAATTAGTCAGCACAACAAATCAGAAATACATGTACAAATCTTACATTGAAACTGTACTCAATAACAGCGCGACAACTAAGAAGTATCAACTGGAAAACACTGGATTCTACGGTGACGATGGAGACAAAGACATCTTTTTCAATTTGACTTTTAACAAAGGAATGGAAAGAAGACACACCAAATTTAGCAATGAGAAAAAAGTAGAAATGATGGGTTTCCTGATGTCAGACATGATGGGAATTCAAGCCGCCATTGTCAACGGAGTAGAAATTACTATTCAACTCAAACCAAACTTGGACAATATACGACTTCAATGTTTCGGAAACAAAGAATATGGTGCATTGAAAATAGACAATATACGATTGTACGTGTGCAAGAAACAAATGACCAAGGAAGTGTTGGTGGCTCACGCAGACATCATGCAAACTACGGATGCTGTGTATCCATTCAAGCGAAGTGAAATCCGTGCCTACAATGCGAACAAAGGTCAAACGGAAATTGTCATCGAAAATCCTTACGAGTCTAAGGTGCCCACCCGTTTCATTGTGGGAATGACGGATGCAGATGCATACATTGGTGCTAGGGGTAAAAACCCATTAAACTTCCAGCACTACAACATTTCGAGAGCCTCTTTCACTATAAATGATGAATCTATAGCCAAGCCTCCGTATTATTTGGATCCTCTGAAAGGAAATTTCATTGAACCGCTGATGGAACTTCATTCCATATTAGGAAAAGCGGGTGAAGACATGGATATAGGTATAACTCCTGAAGATTACGTTAATGGTCTCTTCCTTTTACCTTTCGATGTCACACCCACTGCAGCAGCAAACATGGAATATCTGTCTATAAAAGAAACGGGAAATTGTCGGTTGGAGTTACAATTCAGAGAGGCATTACCACACAACATAGTTGTACTGACTTATGCTATTTTTCCCATGGAACTTCGAATTGACGGTGCTAGAAACTGTAAAGTGTGCCCAGTGTGAACAAAATTAAAGAAAGATGAGTGAAGGACTGAATTCCTTTCAATTAAAACATGCTCTAACTGAAAATAATGTGACCAGAGAATTTTTCAGTGGCATATATCCATCAGATTTGTTACATGTTTTAAGACAGGACACCAAGTTGATCATAGTTAACACAGATCCTAGCAGTCAGCCTGGCAAGCACTGGTTGCTGTTTTACATGAATGAAAACTGTATAGAAATGTTTGACTCCCTGGGAAGAAATCCAGAATTTTATTCTAGTGACATTTCACAATTTGTAGAAAAATTTCCCTATGTTAAATATGTTACACAATGCATTCAACCTGTCAGTTCTTCACTGTGTGGTCACTATTGCTTATACTATGCCTACTTTAGATGTCTAGGGAAATCCATGGAATATATTTTAACCAATATTCATTCCCCTAAATGGATTAAATGTTGTGTGCCCATGTTATTTGATATACCTGGCATCATTAGTGAATGTCAGTCATGTATAAAATTGTAATATTACTATGTGGTAAATTTCAGTATTACTCTGTTCATATTTAATTACTTGTATTTACTGTAAAAATTTGTCTAGATTTCAATATTGTATGGATGTTGTGTGTAGATTGTGAATAAATCAGTAATAAAAAAGCAACTATATGTTTTTGTTTTCTTTCTAAGCCACTTCTAAAATTTATTTATTCTATTCATACAATATATAATACACAATAATAAAACAGAATGCATTCATATTTATTACAATGAGACAAAGAAACACAAGAGACAAAACTACAATTCAAATTAAATATAAATTTAAACATACACACTTAAATATCACTAGACAAATATGTTACCTTTTTTTTTTTTTTGAAAAAACCTATTTTCTTTAAATGACAATTTTTCAAAATATAGTTATAATCAGTAATTATTAAAAAAGACTTGGTACCTCACTCTTTTTTAGTTTTTTTTACAGGAGAGATAAGACCTTTTTCACACATTTCATCATACATGTCAGCAACTTTGCCCTCTAGATCCATCTCTTTACAAATGGAAGTAACCAAAATACATTCTGTATCTTTATTACATTCTTCACCCATAGCTACAACTTTTTGAGCCATTAATTTTTTACAATCCATGGTTTCAAGCATTATATTAAAGTGAGAATAAAGAGAAGGAGCATCTACAATAGGCAATCCAATCTTTTTCCAACATTTTTGAAAAACACTTACTACAAAAGTATCTTGAGCAATATTAATTACAGTATCATAATTATCAATAAAACAGTCTTTAATGTCTAATGAGGAGTCTGTCCAAACACTCCACCTCTTAGTAATTCTGTACAGAATAGTAAAATACACAACCATAATAAACTTGAAAGGGTTGAGAGGCCTCTCAAGATGCACATCCAATTTCAAAGGACCCAACTCTTCAACACAGCTGAGTTGATATATTTTGGCAGCCTCTGTTGCTGTGTCTTTGTCCAGGTATCTTGCAAAGCCTGAATGGTCTTTACCTCCTTTGACACTTTCAAACCTCCAGGTGTATGTTGTCATTAAGGATGTGGCTGTTTTCTGCTTACCACTCAGAATCTTGTCCATTTCCATATTAATTATGGAAATAGAGTCATTCAAGTTCTCCCACTCCTCAGGGCTGAGAAAAACACTGTGCTCTTTCATGATGTTTCCTTTCCTATTAAATGTTTGCAGGAACACCTGTTTAGACTCTGTAACAGTAACATATTTACTGTTTGGGTGATACATCCAGGAATCCTCTATTCCACATTGCAATGTTTCATTGATTTTTACTCTGGCATTGTTACATAAACTAGTCCAGGCAGGACCACTTAAATACACAAATGTCTTAGGCATGAAATCTTTAGTAGGTGTGACAGTAAATTCAATCTGGCCATTGTCTGTCACTCTGACTGTTGTGTGCTTAGACAGAGTAACAGCAGGTCTCTTATCTATATGAGCTTGAGCCATATCAGCAGTAGTAGAAGTAGCAGTAGTAGTAGTCTTCACAAACTGAAGCTGACTGTTCTCTTTTACAAAGCTGAACTGATTCTACTGACAATTTTTGAGCTATATTTATAGTCTAGAGGCATCAAAATTAATTATTCAAACAGTTGGGGCAAAATGATCATATCTGCTCATTAATTCTTGCCCATATTGTCTATAACTATCAGACAATTTGGAAACTGTGTGCTGAACCTGCAAAGGAACACATGTGCTCCTAGTTAATATTCTTCTGAAAGAACCCATTAAATAAGAATTTGTAAAGTAATATGTTTTTCCATTCATCTCTAATGTCCTTTGTTCCTTATCACACCTTTCAGCCAGCTCCCACATGTCTCTGATTAATTTAGACACTAATTGTGTATACAAGTGATTAAATTGTCCAGATACATTAATCCCAGGGGTGTAGCTAACAACCTCAAAACAATAGAGTTTCTTCATTAGAATATTCATTATCATTTCAAATTCACAAAGAGTTCTTAATGACTTCACCTTCAATGGATATGCCATGGCAAAGTAAACTTCAAGCATCAAATGAGAAAATCTGTGTTGAAACTTATTCAATGCTTCTGTCAAGTCCAATGGGTTATTAATGAGGGAGTGCTCCTGATAAGGGAGAGCCTTATCCTTCATAAATCTGGCAAGATGTGGATCCAGAAACATGAAAAAGTCAAAGTTTTCCTTCCAGTAATTCCTCCATATGATCATGTGATACATTTCTATTTGGCAATGGTAACAGCCACTGTAAATTTCTTTCCATTTATGAGGCTTTAACAGTATTGCTTCAGCCAATAGAAGGTATGGTAAAGTGTAAAAGTTGTTGATCTTGGAATACAATCCAAAAAGGAAGTAGTCATGCATGTATATAGTTTCTCTGACTATTCTAATAGGACCTGATCCAACCAATTTTCTCTTCCTGCTTATTAATTTTCTGAAGTAGTTAGCATAATCCTTTGCACCAGGAATCTTTCCTTCACAGGACAAACTTGTCACCAACTGTATACTAGGCATCAAAAACCTGTTCAGGCCACTTTCAAACTTTCCCAATTTGATTGCCAATTTGCATTGTAACTGCAATGAAAAGGGTTGCTTCACTTGTAACAGAACTTTCTTCATCCAAGGGTTAACCATTTTACTCATAATGAAATATAAGTACTCCACAAAACATCTGCTGTCTAGTACATGGTTGACACGATGAAACAGATACTCAATCTTGTAAGGCATGAAAGTAATTCTCACAAAAGTTGGATAATCACCATTTTTGTCAGCAATTGTGTAATCCTTTAGATACACGACACAGGATTCCTTGTTCACTACCAGTTGATTCAGGATAAACAAACTTGGGTTAAACAATATAGTCAGAAAATTAAAAGCATTTTCTATGGTGTAAAAATCTTCAGCATCAGGCCTCATTTTTGCCAAGTGTGTCTTGACTCCAGTCCTGTTTATTTAAGACTGAAAACTAGGGTGACAAAGAAAAAAAAAAAAAAAGAGGGATGCAGGTGGAGAGAATGAAAACTTACCTATTGTTTCTCATACCCCAACCCCAACAAAAAATTCTATTAATATTCAAAAAAAACTCTTTCTTGTTTGCACTAAGTGTTTATAAATTATATCATTAAATGTCATTAGGGAACAAAGAAATATCATTAAGGGTTGAAAAGATTTCTTGAAAAGAAATTTGCAATTCAAATTTAGCTAGGATTGCTTTTTTTGTGGAATTATTCATGAGGTCAGAGAAGTTCTTTATGAGTTTTAAATTTATATAAATATAGGAGCTTAATGAAAGTCTGTATCATTTCTGCTCCAACCTCCAGCTGAAGCACAAAGTTCAAGAAAGGACACAGAAAAGAAGCCAAAATGGTAGGACTGGGAATGCAGAGACTTAACCTTATCCATTCAAGGGTTCAATACATGTATGAAAATTTGATGGAAAATGAAAACTTCAAACCTGGGAAATACAGGTCCCTCTGTGAATTTTGTGAATATGAACAAGAACTCTCATGGCATCTGCCTGCAGAAAAGAGAAAACATTCTTTTCTGAAATGCTCCAATATTCCTTGGGTGTGCAGAGCCAGGGTACAAATGAGTAGACCACTGAGAATTTTATGGAATCCTGCTAAACTTATGACACAGAAACAGTACAGTAAGATATTGACCAATGTTATCAACAGAATAGAGCCAATTACTGCTCTGTACAGCATCAGGGAACTCAACAATGAACTAACCAGTGATCAGAGTCACATGTTTAAAATATGTGAAATAGGAGAAGAACTTCTCTACAAAGCCTATTCACCTCTAAAACTACAGAACAATTTATTCCCTCTGCCAGATATGGGGAAAGAATTCTATGACGGTCCTGTAGATGTTGATGATCCTTCACTGAATGAAATAATTAATCCTTCATTCAAACTAAATAAAAATAAGAAGAAGGAAAATACTGGTGATATTATATTCAGTTGGACACCGGACTGTGAATGTGACAATCCTATTATGAATTTGGCAGAAGAGTGCTGCACAAAATGTGAGAAGAAATACAAGAAATCTTCTACAAGTAGTGGAAATGATGAGGAAGATGTTGAAATGGAAGAAAGTGACCAATACGACAGCTCAGGAGTGCTGAAACCATCCTGGGGAAATTTCTTTGACATGATTTCTGAAGACAGAGGCATATTGGTGAGAAAGAAGACAAGTAATTTAGAGAAGAACATTGATCTGGTAAGGGCTAGAAAACTTATGAACTCTAAATATAGAAACTTACTAGAAACTATTGATGTTATAAGTGGATCCCCTGATCCATGTGCTTTTTGTCAAGACTGTAAACAAACAAGGCCTAATGTTAAGATATCATGTACTGGGAATTTAGATCTTTGTCTTTTTAAAGACACATTTTTCAATGAGTGGCCCAATGGTTTAGAAAGAACTGCTTTAATCAACAAGGCAGTGCTTAACTGTTCCACTAAATATGCATACAGAGATTTACTAAACAAGATTTTCAGTATGAAATATATAGAAAGATGTATCCAAGTGAAATTTATAATTGATAATGACTTGGCCATTTTACACCCCCACTTAATTCCTTTAATAACTTTTTATGATGCACTGATTTTAAGATATGTGTGCCCTAATCTGTTTGAAACAGCTGATGTTCATAGCAGTGATGATGATGATGATGATGATGATAATGAGAGTCATGATATGATGTAAATAGAAAGTAAAAAATATTAGATTAGATTAATGGTAAAAAAAAAAATGTTGTCAATCTTTTGTACTTTATTGAAGTGGTTAAAATTTGAAAAATATGTTGTTCTTATATAAAAGTGGTATACTTGTACTTTAAATTTTAGCATTTTTTTGTGTTAAGATTTTTATTTTCAGTTAAAATAATGGGCAATGTAATAATGATGTTGTAAAAGTAAAAATGTGAGAGAAATAAATTGCATGATTTGTAAAGATTCCAGGCATTCATGTTTTCTGACAAAAAATATCAGATGTCTGTTATCTTTATGTAAATCATGATCAATTTAAATTCCTGCTACTACTTGCTGCTGCTGCTGATGTAAGAAAAAAAGGAGCCTGACACATGAAAGACTTTCATTGAGGAACTGACCACCCAAGAAGAAACATTGGAAAGACTATATGACAAAATATATTGTAAATAACAGAACAACAATTTGATCATATATATTGTTGGTCTATTATTTATGATGTGCTTTGATCATTTTGACAACTTAATAATAAAAATGTGAGAAGTTTGATTTCAGACACCTAATGTTTTGAATGATTTAACATCACCATGATTTACATTTAACACATGGTGTTGTTCATATCATTCATTATATATGATGTCATAAACAACATTGTTCATCTGAATCCTAACCCAGAAGATTACTCCTCCTGAATAAATAAGACACATTATGTGGAAATGATCTCACTATATCATGATACATACATACTACTCATGATGTAGTGTGACCATTTACTACAAATGAAGTCATTAAACAACACAATACTAATGGACTCTTAATGATCTCATTGTTATACGTCATGTTAAACGTTATGTTAAGCGTTTTATTATGCGTCCAATATGCCGCACGTGTTTTTTGTACTGTATTAAGCGTCCTATTATACGTCACAAATGCTTACTGTTACATATGTCTTTTTAAACCAATCAGATGTTTTGTTATAATTTATTCACATCGTTAAACAACGCAAATAGCACTCTCACACAGAAGCCAGCATCATTTGAAGATTAGACACAGAAGAGATCAGATGTACATTGGCGATCCAGGTCCAAATCAAAGTGGGAAATTTAATTTATGGATCTCATTAATGCTAATGAGATAGATAATGTAATTAAGTTCTCATTACGTACATCATGAATGAGAACATTATCAAGTAATTAGCATTAATAAGATCCATAAATTAAATATAGTGGCGCCCCTAGCGGGGAACCCCACGTTGATTTGTAGCTGGACTGCCAGCTATCCTCTCTTAAGTGGAGCATAAATTGATCTAGATCACTGGGCTGTTGTAAGAGCTAAAACTCAGTCGGCCAAAAAGGCTTCATTGTCAAAGCTGAAA
>JBCAUA010073143.1:0-10963 GCA_038406235.1 Peronia verruculata
CTGAGGATAAATGGAGCTCTTGTGTGTGTGTGTGTGTGTGTTTGTGTGTGTGTTTGTGTGTGTGTTTGTGTGTGTGTTTGTGTGTGTGTGTGTAAGTGTGTGTGTGAGTGTGTGATGTGTGCGTCAGTTTCTTCAAGTTTCCATTCATTCGTCTCTTAATTTTGGAAAGCAAACTTATTTTGGCATTTTTTACCCGTTCTCTTTTTTCGTTTGTCTTTTTTGTTTTACTTTCTTTCTTTTGTTTTTTTTTTATTTTAAATTTCATTCCGTCGCTGTTCCCCTCATTTTCTGTAACTTTCTGTTTTTCTTAATGGTTTTTTTTTTCTTCTTTTTTTTTTTCTTCCTTTTCTTTTTACTCCTCTTTTTCTTTTTTTTTTTTTTTTATTCATTCACTTCTTTCTTTCTCCTTTCGTTTTTTTCTTTTCTGTCTGTCTTTCTGTCTTTCTATTTATATCTCTAGGCGTTTCTCTCGCTCCTCTTCTCTTTATCCCAACCATCTGTCTTCCACGTTTTTCTTCCTCTGTCTATTTTTTGATTCAACTCGTCCCTCAGTTTCTTTCTGATCTATCCTTTCTCTCTCTCTCTCTCTCTCTCTTTCTCTCTCTCTTTCTCCCTCACTCGTTAAAAACATCTCGACTTTTCCTTCCTCTTCTTCTCTCTTGTTCTATTTCGTTTACTGAATGTCTTCCGAATTCCATTTGTCTAACTTTCTTCATCTCTCTTTCTCCCTCTCTCCTTCTCTCTCTCCCTCTCTCTCTCTCTCTCTCTCTCTCTCTCTACCTTTTCTGCTCACTCACTCTTGTTTTACCATCTCTTCTTTTGCCCGTTTATATCCCTCTTCTCATTCTTTCTCTTTTCCTCTCTGTTTTTGTCTTTCTCTTTTCTCTCTCTCTCTCTCTCTCTTTCTCATGCTTTCCCCTCTCTCTGAACGACGACCCAGCAAATAAATGTTTAATCCTCCTTCTCTCACTCGCATATTTCTGCCCTCCCCAACTTTACCTGGGATGAGGAAGGGGTTGGGACTTCAATATTGCCATATGCTCATACCGCCATTTTGTTTTTCCTCCCCGCTTATGAAAACAGGGGAGGCCATGCATATTCATCAATTATGAACGCTTTACTTTTTTGTAGTTTCAGGATGAACCTGACTAATGTCCCCTGGCCAGAGTGGTTATTTATAGCGAGATTTAATTGGCCAGCATGAGCATCCATCTTTTTGTCTTAAACAGCCGAGATGGGTATGCAAATTCTCATGTGTAAGCTGATATTACATCCGACCTGGGCAGGACAACGTTCCAATATGCGACTCATTTCATATTCACAGCCTGATGCTTTTCCTGGGTTATCTTGTCACAAAACAGAGGACAGATAGAATTTTTTAATGGCCGTATACGACACAAACTTGCTCTGAAGTCTGCCTGTAAATAGCCTTTATGTTCCCTGTTGGAAGCCTTTTCACTTGGGTAAATACTTGGGACTGAAGTCAATTAAGTTGTAAATATATTTGTCTCACATAGCTTTTCAAAAAATAAAAGTGCTGGAAATTTTGTATGTTATAAAACTGTGTGCGAATAAAGATAAACCCTCTCCTATATCATTGTTCCAATTTTTAACGTTATAAGTTAGCAAGGCCATTCATATTGACTATTCATACCTGTTTTGCGGCCTGTGTATGACCTGTTTGTGGTGAGTAAAAGTATGTGGCCCGTACATGGCCTGTAATTGACCTATTCTTAGCCATGAGTGTGGCCTGTTAATACCCTATAGTTTGGCCTGTTTTTGGTTTATGTTTTTGGCTTATATGTGACTTGTGTTTGATCTGTATGTGGCCTATGTGCAGCCTGATGTTTGGCTTGTATCCGGACTGATCAAGTTCCGAACAAAATATAACACAGCCAATGCCAACGTCAACTTCATACAGGGTGATCTCCCAAGGCTAAATGTAATTCAATGCAGCCTCAAGGGCATCGCAAAGCAAACCTGCGGGTCCAAGTCTCGCTTGTACCTGAACCGTGCGCAAAGAGCTATAACAAATTTTAAAAAAAAACACTTTTCATAGGTTAACTAATTACAGTGGGATGAGTAGGTATGCTCATCGTTTTACCATCGTTGCCTTGTCATTCTCCTGAGGCAAAGACCATAAAGTGAATTAAAACTTCCTTGTCCGTAAGGCCGTCGGTAACAGGTAGGCTCTATAACATGTACACCTCGTGGCTTCACATACTGGGCTACATATCATCACTGATGCTCAGTCCAATGTCCTACATGTTAGAACAGAGAACTTTCGAGAGGGGGAAAAGGGAGGGGGCGGCAAGGTGTTACAATGTTTCAGGAATGTATGCTTTTTATGAATATTGTGTGCCAATGTTTTAATTGTCCGTTCTGTTGCTTCATTAAATATCATATCCTTCACGTAGACACATGTTTATCAGAATAAACTTGGGCATATACGGCACTGACTTAAATAATACTCCATAAAAAGTTTTTTTTTTTTTTTAAAGCCGAGGGAAGGGGTGGGGGAGGGGAGGTTGAGGGAGGATGGGTCTTGTGAGGATGCTTGTGACGGCCGTGTAATCCAGTTACCTTTCCATGCAAAAGAAATATGTCCGAGGCTGGGCCTGACTTGACCCACTTCAGGCTGGCCGTCAATGACAATCCATGTCTTCCTGCAGTGAGAGCTGGCAGTGCCACATACAAGGTTTATCGCAGCTCGGCTTAGCCAGAGGATGGTGAGAAAGAGGGATCGTCGCATTGGAGCGGAACGGAAGCTTAAGTAGATGTGACAACGCTGGATATGAAGAGTAATGCGTGAAAGGGAACAGGCTATTGCAGCTGTGACCATGTGATCTAATCTTCAGAACTTAATCGTTATATAGATAAGATCTAAGATGGCCATCGTTACCACAGCTATCGATTCTTGGATAACCTTTATTCGCTTTTTCCCCCTGAATACAAGATATGTGTGGCGTTAAGATAAGTTTGGTTTATAAATAAAGATCTTTGTTCTCAGGTGTAGATCCTAGCCACAGTTCCGGTCGCTACATCCAACTTTGTGATCTTCGTAGCCGGTTGCGTCATGAACACGTATCCATGGTCACCCAATTTTAGAGAGTAAAAAAGGCATTCATGATATATGATCGTAAGCTGTATATCTTCTGGACAGGAGATTAACTTTACTAACCACATTTGTTTCATCAGTCAGGTAGCCAGCCTAATAATTTTATTGTCTAACCACCCTCGCCACGTTCACTGGAAAGGGTTCACATGGCTGGCGTTTTTACTACTGTTAATGGACAAAATGTTACCAATTAACTTCCCCTCATCTTTTAGGGAGAATGCTTCACGGCACAATCGTTGTATGGATACTGCATCTGTCTCTCATTGCAATTGACCCAGAAAACTGGGGATGATACCTTTCTTTTACTTAACCAGGATCGTCCATCTCTGACTTTTGTGGATGCAGAAATCTGATTGTGAGTGTGTGTTCTCCCTAAGGGTAAGACTGAGTGAAATATGTACAGAAGCGATAGAAACGATAAAATAGAACAAACTTGTCAAACCCTCGTGTCCATTTTGACATTCACAAACATATGGAGAATTCAGGAAATCATATGACATTTCATTTTAGCTGCACGTTAGTATCGAACTATGCTTATCTTTTAACATTCTTTTTATTAAATCTACTGACCTAAAATAAATAAACAAACAAAATGAATTAGGTTTATTTCCGACAAGATAATTATGTAGGCCTATATAACCAATACGAAAAGTTAAAGACGTTGCCTTATTTGTATAATGTAGTTCACTTTCTATAGCAGGGGCATGGAGAGTGAAAGACGCCTGTTGTGTAAATTATTATTCACAGTCCGTGCTTTGACAGCTGCATTGTCCAGTAGTGTTGTTTGCTTTCTCTAAGTGTGATCATTGGAAGATATACGATCAGAATAGCGTTTGTCTTTTCAGCTGACAGTAACAAAAGGCGTCTCTTTATCTTATCCATACATCACTTGAATCATTCAAATCTGATATTCAAGCACGTGTCACTCTCTTATTAATATTCCGACAGACATTTGCCCTCTCCAGTTCTGTCAAATCAGTTACACAGACATTACTTTCATCTGCCTCTTGTGTCATTTAATCATTCAAATATTGTCTAGCATATCGCCATGTAATTTCTCAGATGTCACTTTTTTTTCACTCGGATGCATATTTATTTTGCCTTCATGCTCTGTGTAATTCATTTCGACAGAAGTAGGAGGGAAAAAGACAAACTGCCGGAGTAATCAACGTGTCTATGTCAGCCTTTCGAGGTAACTGTGAGGGTTCTAGTCCGAACTCATTAGAGTGGGAAATCTTATTGAATTCTTATCTCTTTAGTTGGGGACCTGACATCAAGCCTGCTCTGATGGAGGCACAGAATAGGTGAAGCATCATCTAAGCTCTACATCAATTAAAAAAGTCTTGGCAGTCTCAAGCCTTTTGCCGCCGAGGGCGGAGAAACTATTGTGATTGCCAAATTTCCGATATACGAGTAACAGAACGAAGACGAATACATCATGCGTTTTTGTTGTTTTTACATAGCGTATCGAGATAAGCGAAAAGAACAGAAATGATTAAATGATTCTAAAATTAAAGCACACAAATCCATGTGCCCCCGTAGAGAAGATACATATTATTATTATGGGTCTTAAAAGTGACTTAACGACTTTCTGTCAGCTGTGAAATGCGACACGACATCTTTGCGTGTATTTATATCAGTGTCTTTCTGTCTGTGTATTTCAGAGTTCTGTCCGTCTTCACAACGAACACATTTATTATGTATTATGATAGAGATGCCACCTGTTCCTTACAAATGAATATATCCACAAATCTATTTGAGATGAACACGATAGCGGCAGAAGCCCTCACAAGGCTGACCTTTCACTTTTACCCCATTATTGACACTGCGCTGAACTATGAGAGAATCTATTTGTCTCTTAATAGACTGAAATAATTTACGGTCCAGCCACATCTCCGGACACACAGGTCGCAATGTGACGATCTCAGACGCCCGAGAACTCCCCTGGGAAATCAGACTCTGGCCCTAAAAATGTACACATCCAATTTTCTCCCTGTCACTCAATTTGCAGATTTAAGAGAGAGGGCGTTCAAATTACTCATATGTTTTTATAGTCGCTTATTTGAATGTGTGAGCGGAAGGAAAGGCGGAGGAAGGAATGTGTAAAGGATAGAGGTGAACATGACGGCGTTGAACACACCTCGAGCTGTGTGATAATTGTTATGTTAATAATATTTATCAGTTTCATTTAGAATATAATTTATTAATATAAGGTCTATAATTAAGTAAACATCAGAATATTTCACTTCTATGATTACCATGGTTAGCAAAGCAGACAACTTCAGAAACCATGTCATATTCTTGGATTTCACCGCTGAAAGCTTTATTCAGCACAGCACAATATCGTATCAATATCAAACAAAACAAAAAAAAGGCTGATTTCCTGCATCATGGTGCCGAAAGGCTAAAAAGCTGCTTATATTGACTACTTCGATGTTTTACTAATACTTTTCAGGAATACTTTCTTGCTAATATGCACGGACAAAAGCCAAAACTCCGTGACACCCTTTATCATCGTGTGATAATCTTCTTAAGCGATCATGGGTCTTCACAGAACACGAACATTTGTAGATGTTATTTAAAGAAATGTGTCAGATTATGACTGTGTTCTCAAATAGAATAGCAACTTGATCTTGCACCATTGACTCCCACCTCGCCCACGCTTTCTTTCTTATATTAATTTCCTATGAGAATACGGACTATTTGAAAATAGAAATTGCCCACCTGATTGAATTTGTCGAGATCGATATTAGAACATTTTTTTTTTCTTTAATCTCTGTAGCCAACTATTGCGGGCTGTGGGAAACCTCAGCAGCGACATCATCATCATCATCATCATCACCATCATCATCATCACACACACACACATACACACACACACACACATACACACACACACACAGAGAGACTCACAGACAGACACACAGACACACACACAGATACAGACACACACACACACACACATACATACACAGACACACACACACACAAACATATATATCTGTATATTCTCACTTCATGAATTATCTTAATCCCGATTTCCTTTGTCCATCTGGAACACAGCAGTAAAATTGTCTCACATAATAACAGATTCATGTACAATTATATAACTTGTAAGTTCTCAAAAACATCAGATTTTTCACTTTCTTGTAATGAGAAAATTTGCAAAAACAGTCTACAGTAGAATGCCAATTGGCAAAATAGTTGTTGTTGTTGTTGTTGTTGTTGTTGTTGTTGTTGTTGTTGATGGTGGTGGTGGTTTGTTTTGCTTTCTTTATATAATTATATATATGAATATATATTTCATTTTGTCGGTCCACCTCCACTTTTCAATACATTAACCAAAACAAAGAAACAAAAAACAACAACAAAATATCAAAAGAAAAAAAAAAAAGAGAAAAAGAAATTTCTCATGTTCCCATATAATTGTAGAGATTACACCATTTTTACCCCAAAATTCCTAAACGTCACGTGCATACGTAACGTGGCACTAATTCTAACAACGGGACGGTTAAGTAATAGGTCACGGGCGTAATTCCCCTGCCAGCCTGGCGACGCCCTGTGTCCCACTCCCTGCCAGACGCCATTTCTGCCAGCCAAGGTAGTAACGAACTTGGACAAAACTCCGCCGAGATAGAGGAAACTCCTGGGAGTGAGAATGGGAGGGGGGGGGGGGGTAAGAAGGGAGAAAGGATCGCGTGATTATCTATCTGCTTTTTCTCAACTCTTTAACTTCTCTTTACGTTTTGATAAAAATGGCAACAATTGTATTATTTCATTTTAGTTTGTCCTATTTCATTTCATTTTATTCTATTCATTTATTTATTTATTTTTTTACTACTACTATTACATTACAAATCGCAATGAAGTCTCAGATCCCTCCAACTAAAATACCTAATCAAACCCGCTACTAAAACATCCTCAAACCATCAGACACAGAACATGGAACAACAACAAAAACAAAAACAACAACAACAACAACAACAATAACAACAACAACAACAACCAAACAAACACAAAACAAACAAAAAAAAAAAAAAAAGAAGAAGAAAGAAAACCTTCATGCAACATCATATTTTGCCACAATTCAGAACTGAAAGTGGCCATATTCATTCATGAGCAAAAATTTGCAACTTAAAGTAACTTTTCAGATTATTTTTCTCATTAGTCATAATAATACGTGTGACAGACCTATTGTAATTTTCCATGTGTCCGAAGATATACATAATATATATATATTATGTATCACGAGATCATTTTAATATGTGACGGCAGTTACAGGGGTTCGGCGGTTTTTAGGAAACGCCCTTTCATTTTACAATTATTTCAGGCTGTTCGTGTGTATTTCATGACAAGCCATGCGCTGCAGCCTATTAGACGGTCTTTCCCTGACGTGAGTGCTCTCATGGCCTGACACTCAAAGTCTGACTGCCAATTCTTTGTGTTCTGTCTTATATATATATATCTGTGACTGTACGTTTTAGCTATAAAATCTTTTAATTTTTTTTTTTTTTTTAAATATCTGTTTGCCTTTTACAACCATTATTACAATAATTATTTAAATTCTACAATTTCTTAAATAAATTATAGATTTATTCTTACAATTGAACTTTTGTTGTTGTTGTCTTTTGTTATTTGTTTTGTTTGTTATTGTTGTTGTTTTCTTTTCTTCTCTACAGGTGTCTGATTCTATAGCGGTAGAAATGTTGATAAAATTTCAATTTCTTTAAAATAAAAATAATAAAATAAAATAAAATAAAGAAGAAAGAAGGGAAAAACCACAAAAACAAACAAACAGACAAACAAAAAACAAAAACAGTGGCAGTAACTAGAAACGAAAAACAAAGTACCGGTAAACTAGAGATGGGTAAGTAAGCACGTCCCTGTCCTGAAAGGAATGTAAAATGAAAATGTATTTAACCGTCTTTGAGTGCCCTTCCATGTTAAGATCGGGTGCTGAGGTCAGGCACCGTAACGACCCCCAGCCGTGAGAAAAACAAAGAGATTGTGTTCTGTGGCAAGGTTACAGTTCACCTGTCCTGACATTGGGGCAGGTTGATGCAGGATAGAGGTGAGGAGAGAATGAGCGATGGAAGTCTGAATGAAGAGAATCCAGCCCTGAGATGAAACAAAAACTGAATCCAGTGACAAGCTTCTCTGTTGAAAACTAAATCCATAATTTTTTGGTTCACTTTTTAAATTTCCCTTTTCTCTTTCTAAACTGCTTCCGTCTAAATTCTAAATTTGTTGGTTCCACCGTACTTTCAGTCCATAACATATTCCGCTGCTTTTGCACGTCTCTCATCTAATCAAGCTATCCCTTATGGCGATGATAAATATAACTGAGTCCTCTATTATGAATACAAGTTCAGTTTTAACTAAAACATATAGAGCACATTAGGTGACCAGCAGACCTTTGATTAGCATTTAGTATAGTACCATGTACCCAGGATTAATGCATTGGGAACCAGTAGCTAATAGTCTTTAATTAGGCATTGCACCTATTGTCTTTAGATAACGCCTTGCAGTTGACTCTAACATCAAGTTATTTTATTGTATCTTTCTAAAATACACTTCCCCTTTGCCAAAATATTCTAGTCTCACTAAATGTGCGAAATGCAGTGGTTTGTCCTGGCATTCTTTGTAAAGGTTGAAAGAAGTCAAGGAATGGTGGCTAAGTGGAAACCAGGCGAGATGACAGAGTAAACCAGATGGGTTGAACCAACTTGAACAACAAGAACCGATGTTTGGTAAAGTGGTCTTAACGACTCCGGCACTAGAGAGCCAATCGGCTTATTAAGAAAGATCTATTGGACGTGTTTTTCACTACTCCAGTTTTACTTACCTTAGCTGAAGGAACAATGAAAAGAACGAAATCATTTTTTTTTTTTTTTGGTTCAATTTCATTTGAAATCATAATCCTGACAAAAAAAAAAAAAAAAACGCAAAATATATTATTATAGGAGGAAACGTATTTCCCACTTGCATTTTTGTTCATATTTTTCGCGGTATGTGTATCAAGTAATGAGCACTACAGTGTCTTTTGTAAGCCAAAAGCGAATCGTCTCTTCACAACCTGGATTGGCAAAAGGACGAAATTAGGTAAGCTTTAAAAACACACACAAAAAAAAAGCGCCATGAGACAGGTTGTCGTACAATGATTCCCTACATACATTCGTTAAGAATGCAACATATTTCACCACGGTATAACGTTTTGGCACTCGCGTTCTCTAACACTGTTGTTAGCTAGCATCTCCTACTTCTTTTTAGTTGTTATTTGTATTTTTTTTTTAGGGGGCAAACGTTGCCATTTTGAAGTGCTGCACTCATTACACTCATGCCTTTATTTTTGGCCTGGCCAGGAAACAAAACCTCTCCTGAACGTAAACCAGAGAGTAAACGGAGTTCGTAAACTTTCACGTTTAGGGGCTGGATGGGAAATGCCTGGTGATATTCTCGTTACTATATTCAATCTACGTATCCCTACTCTAGTTTGTATTTACATTGTTTAGGTTATCAATAGATAAAAGTGTATCAAGTCTTTTTTACAACAGACTTGGAATTATATCTGTCCGATCAGTCAAATCTACTGTAACCGCCAAACCTGTTGACTAACCCTCATTTATCCAATCATATATCAGTCTATTTATCTCTTCACTTTCTTACCAATCCATACATTGATCATCCTTCTATTCAGTTACTCATCCATCTATCCACCCATCCAATTATTTATCCAGGACGCGCAGATAACAGGATATAATCATAAATTGGGGGACATAGATGAGGCGGGATATGAAAGTGGAAGGGATGGACAGTGAGCAAAGAATAAAGAGAGAAAAAGAACAATAAAAGAAAACAGCTACAATTGATTGTCCACATGTTTTTATAGGAGCACAACTGAAAATCTAATTAAACTGTTGTATTTGTGTACGTCAAATCGCAGCGGCATGAGAAACGAACATCTGGCACTGAGGAAACAAAAACGACCATTCGCTTCTACTTTCTTTTGCTGTTGAAGCAGAAAGAAAAGATAAATGTTATGGGACGGTATAGTTTGTATCTCTCCTTGCGATGCACTCCTATAGTCAACCCAAAACTGACAAAACAATCTATTTGCTCAAGTACATGCGTAATATGCTTTGCATATCAGTTATCTTACGAGCATCATACAAGTCAATTACGCAATACATGTCTTATAATGGCATCCATCTAGGTCTAAAATGTCTTTTCGTGAACATGATTAAACATCATTGTAGATGTCCTGATAATCCAGCAGTTTTTATTGACACTTTAAGAGTTAGTGCCTCTTCGCAGGGTAGCGCCCTGACCACAGCGCGGCCTATAGGAGTGAGAGAAATGTATCAGATACTCAGCGGCAAAAGTCTGAACATTTTTTATCTTAGTGCTTCTGAATATCGCCAATCACATTATGAAAAATCCTAGGTCCTAGCTAGTATGAGTATCCCTGCCCTAATCAGTCTGAAAATCCCCAGTCTGACAGGGGACAATCTAGATATTTCTGACCTACTGACTTTGAATATTGCCAGTCCCATGGTCAAAAGGCTAGATACACTTGCCGTGTTCAGTGAATCTGAATGTCGCCGATCTGGTAGGCAGCTACAGCTGTGCCTCAGCCATATCAGCAATGAATCATCACATTGAGCCAATGCGTTCGAACCTTTGGAAATTGATGGCAGTATAGATCCATTCCCCATTTGCCTTTATTTCCATGTTAAAAAGGGGAGGGGGGGGGGGGAGCAGAGACCTGATAGGGAATGCCTCTCTCCCTCTTTCTTTAAATCTACCTCGTGACTTTTTTTTTTTCAAGTTTTTTTTTTCACCTTT
>JBCAUA010073154.1:0-10963 GCA_038406235.1 Peronia verruculata
ATCTATCTATCTATCTATCTATCTATCTATCTATCTATCTATCTATCTATCTATCTATCTATCTATCTATCCCTATTCCAGAATGTACAACCAGGTTTCAATAACAGCCACACGTGAAGCCACAGTTATACATCTCAAAGCACTGCGGGATTTCTATTGCCCCCTTATGTCGGGTTCATGAGGTCATCATGATCTGCTCTGATGATCAACTCACAGCAGGGGGCGTGGCTTTTCTTCCCCTGTCTTGATCCTGACCTGTTAGCCGCACCCACCCAGTAATTGTCTCCTGATGAAAACAAAGGATGGACAGAAGGAGAGAGGAAAAACGCGCAGTTTTGTCTTTTCTCTCACTACTGACCTGCATCTGAGTCAGCATGACTGCACTTCCGCCTGTATGTGACTGAAATCAGGTGGAGATAAAGGAGGTCAAGGCTGATGTCAAGTCCCAGACCGAGAGGGTGACTGGACAGGCTATAAACTAAAAACCTTTAATGTTTGAGCACAGCAGAAATTCCAACATTTAGTCCCGTCAGATTACAGAGGCTACGTCTGAGATAGAACTTCATTACCAACCCACCAATTCACCAATCAACCAACCAACCAACCAACCAACCAACCAACCAAATGATCAACAATGCAGGCAACCAATCAACAAACAAAGCAAATGAAACAAAAAGATGAACAAAGGGAAAAAAAACGATTATTTATCTTAAATATTTTATCTTGACTCGAACAAATTCTACCTCAAAATGAGCAGAACAGCTGATTATTGAGAACTTGTTTATCCGAAGACGGCGGTATGTGAGAGACTGATGGAAGGAATTTTGGCGGTAGATGAGAACGGGGCCACATTTTTTAAAATATTATTTTTAATAAAAGCCTTGGCAGGTTAAGTTTAAGATTTTGCTAGATCAAAACCAAATAGACGCCTGGAAGAGATATATTAGCATAGATTTATAACCTGAGCTGGATAATCTGCCTGCAATTTGCATTCATGTGGAGAACATCAGAGATTTATCTCGATTTCGTACCGGACTTTCGGATCCTGCAAGATCTAACAGCTGTGTCCGCGTGTGCGTGTGTTCGTGTGTGTGTGTGTGTGGAGGGGGGAGGGGAATCACAGTGTCTAAAGTCGAAAATTCCCACAGATCTAGATAATTGTCAGGTGGTTAAGGTCGTCGACATAAAAGAAACAAATCGAGGTAGAGGAAATTGTTAGTATTTTATTTGGCCGCCTTGTTAGATCATTTTGACTTTCTGTCTGGGGCTGGAGATGTGAAATGTCCATAAGAAAAGAGAAAATGGCCAAGAATTGCTGACTACTAGGGCGTGTCCTTGCCATGTACTTGTACTTGTGTTCAGGTACAAGAAAACAACTATAATCTATCACAATGAGGCGGAGATTTCTTCTTCTCTTGTCCGTCCCTTGGTGGAGTTCCCTGAAGTTTATGGGAGGGATAATTTCCCCACTCGGCCAGTGGTTCAGTCACTGAGGGCTCGTTCAATCAGCCACTTCCTCCCCACATGTCTTTTTCTCCACTGGCCTAGAGTCACGAATAGGATTTAACCTACTACGAGGGCAATTTACTCGCCTTTCTATCTCTCCCTTTCTCTCCTCCTGTCCTCTCCTTCTGTCTATCCCCGCAAGGTTATGAGTTTCGTCCACGCCCAGTTAATGTCTGTCTCCACCGCCGGAAGCTGGGATAGGCGGAGGTTGTTTGAAATAGATCACGTAACTGGAATTGCAATTCTGAGCTGAAGATATTCGCAGCGAGGTGCGAGAGATGACCAGTCGTACGTCATTAATTGTTGTCAGTGCCTCTAGCTGAACTGATTCACGTCATTTACTGGATTCGCCTGGTCTCCTTCTGTTTTTTCTTGGCTCACATGGCGCACGTCAGTGGTTACCAAAGTGGTAGGCACCGCCCCCCGCTTCTGACGGCATCCAATGGGATAGTGAAATCTTAGTGGGCGTTAACAGGGGGAGGGGAGGGGGTGGATACCTGGAGAATGGCCGGAAGTTGGGAGAAGGTCGTTGAGGCTCGGGATACCTGGAGGATATTGCTGCCCGCATGTCACACATTGCTGGTCTCTGAGTCCTACTACATTCTCTCGATTAGGGAAGGAAAGGGGGGAGGGGGTGCGAAAGTTGTCTGGAGGCCAAGTGGTCGTTGGTGCGATAAGTTTGGTAAACACTTGTTTACTTGGACGTAGAGAAAATGACATCGAGGTGGTACATCACTTTCAGGCGGACATGCACATAGGAGACAGTCAAAAATGGTTCAAATCTTGTCACATGACATGTCAAGTCCGTAACATTGGTGGGACGATGTGATACCAACAACACCATCAATTTCGTACATTTTATGTCACAGACTTTGGGCTAGAGAGAAGAACGTGGACAGATTTATCTACCAGCCTTTTTCTATCTTGATGACTTTGTAGTTCTTGTGCCTCTCCTTCGCTCTTCCCCCTTTGCCGCGGCCTGACGGTACGAGACGCCCAATGAAAAGAAGAGCCGAGATAACCACCTTATGGAGGTTGAAAGGCCAAATTCAAAACTGAACTGAACTGACTTTGTAGTGGGATAAATGAACAGGTGTTAACAACAAAAACAACAACAACAACAACAACAAAGGTTATACTGAGGACGACACCTGTTAGTGCAGTGAATGGTCTACAGCTTACCTGTCTTTCATTGGTGAATGAAGACAAAGGAGGAGATGCAGAGAGAAGTGTGTGCGTGTGTGTGTGTGTGTGTGTGTGAGCAAGGGAGACAGACAGACAGACAGACAGACAGACTGCTGAAGAGAACCACAGACAGAGAGAAACAAGAAAAGACAGAGATGGTAACCAGAAAGCGAAAGGAAACGAAAGAGACAGAGAACGTGATTAAAACGATTGGGGGGGGGGACTGGAATAGGAGGTGAGGGAGAGAAAAAGAGACGATAAGACAGATGAAAAAGAAAGATGAGAGAGAAGGATAGGAGAAGAGATAAAAGATAAAGCGACAAACTAACTTAGGGGAGAAAAAAAAAAAGAAGCATAGAGGTAGAGGAGACAGAAAAGCAAATACTACAACTACTAATGATAATAATGATAAGTAAAGGAAAAGGCAAAGAATGTTTTTGTTAACATTTGGTAAAGTCTGTGTGTATTACCAACTGGCGACTATGACGTCTCAGGTCGACAATTGCACAATTCTCCGACATTAAATCAAATCAAATAAACCAGACACTAACAACACAGGTATGGACTTTACAGCTAACACGATCGTTTCACCTTGACTGACGCGACATAACCTATATTTTTGAAGACGTTCGATACCAGAATCCGCCATCGTTAGCAGTTGTTGTGACGTCACTGCCCGGGTTCTTCCATCTTCCGCTTGCCTGACCCACAATGCACAGTGATGACAAAATGCTTTTAGCGGCCTGAGATCAAATCTCGCGTCGGCGCCAAAATTCTAGAGGGATTCACAAACTTTCTGTTGTTCCCAGCCAAGCGAGGCCTAAATGGCTGAAACATACCGGCCAGTGGTGGAGAGACGTCAGAGGTTCGAGTCCTCCCCAGCCCACCCAGGCGGACATTTGGTAAGCCCAGACATAATATCTGTCCATAGAAATTTCCTATTTTCCTCATCGTCCTCAGTGGTGCGAGTATCGCACATTTGGATTTTCATTTTCACTGTTATTAAAAATTGGAATATAGAACGTGTCAGTTTCTGTTTTCCTTACTTTCTCTCTCTCTTTGTATTCTCTGTTTCTAAAATGCTCTCTTTTTCTATTATACCTTTTAACATATAATAATCATCACAACCACCACCACCACCACCACCAACAACAACAACAACAACAAGAACAAGAACAATAACAACAACAACAACAATAACTCCTACCATCACAGCTCAGGGAGAACTAATCTTAACCCTTACCTTCCCGACAGGACACATCTCTGGACTACGTCCTTATTGTGTTGTCAGCTGTGGGTTAAATAAAACGAATGACCTCTGACCTCTGATTGAAGGCACGTTTTTTTAAGATCGTCACAGAGATCCAAGTGTATCATGACCCACGACCACCCCCCCCCCCACCAATTCGGCAGGCTTTAATCATAGACAGATAAAATAAGATAAGTTCTGATAGGCTCAAATTGTTCTCTGTTGATGAAACACGGTATTAAAGATTAAAGATAAGCTCAGTCGTAATTATTGTAAATAAAGGTATCATAGGTTATGGTAGAAAGGTTATGGTTAATCTGAAAAACAAACAAACAAACAAGAAAACAAACAAATAAAAACCTACCGACGGTAACAGTGACAAACCTTGTAAGTCCAACATCAGGTCAGGGTTTATGTTGTCTTCGCCCATGGAAACTCGCTGACGTCATGATTTTATACATTACTACAGCTCCCCGCCTGCAAACTTCCGATCAGGCATAATACAGGAGCTTTTCCAAGGGATATTTAACGTCCGAACTTTTGAGGTAGACGGTCTGTGTTTGTGCCGGCCGATATTGGCCAAAGTTCTGTTCAGGGACGTGTGAAAAGTAAGTCCTTGTTTTTAATAACCAGGCTCTAACGTATTTCTTTATTGCAATTTTTCTCTCTTTTTGTATTTGATATTTTATGTTTGTGGTCGATCCTTAATGTAAGAGAGCTTAATTAATCTATTTGTCTATGTTTTTTCAGGCGGGGTGATTTTATTTGAAATTTAGAAACCCTACAGACATGGCTGAAGATCCAGTGAGCAGCAAGATATGAAATGTAGACATGGTTATTTATTTATTTTTTTTTAGTAAACAATCTGAAAAGACAAATGCAAGCAGATTAAATTCTAATTCATAAAATATCAGAGACAAAAATTAAAGATTCAGCAAAATAATAATAATAATGATGAAAAGCATTTGAGACAAAAATTACAATGAATAAATAAAATTCTTTTGAAACAATTAATTACTGTTCCATCATCCTGTATATCAAAATTATTATTTTTTAAACTTAATACGAGCGTTCATTCACATTTGAACAAAGAGGGGAATAAAGATTGCCTTTACTTTGTAACAACTGTTAGACCTGACAACCATTCTAAAGACCAACTGCTAGGAATATCTTCATTTCTTGATCTGTCCAGCACGTGCCAGCAGTTTGACAGGGAGCAAACGCCTATCTGGCACGATGAGAGGTCAAGATAAACTGGCCAGGTGTTTGCCTGTGTTTCGTTTTCTCACCCTTTTCTTTGACAACTTTCACTGCCAATTAAGATTGAAATAGTTCTGTCAGGTGGTTGGTGTCAGCCCAGATTTCACCAACTGAGGTCCATTACCTTCAACTTTTCAACTGTTAGATCGCTGAAGTATCTCCCATCTGGAAAGGTTGGTCATGTTGACAGTATTTGACCTATTCTGTTGCCATTTTGGCTCAGCAGGTTCTCACAATCCTGGCAGTCACGTGACTGAACTGTTCTCCAGGGCTGGGACAGGGGGAGAGAACTGAATGCACAACTTTGGCACTGGACGGCTGGTGGCGTTGGGTTAGGAATTTGGACTTTTTGTTTGATGGTTTTGTTTCTTCCTGGTGGTCATTGTCTCGATGATTCATTGTAACACAGTGACACTCTCACAGTTGGCTGATCACGGCCTTGCCAGGGAGCTAAAACTCTGCCAATATCATCCATCTAATTATAATCCATATACCCATATAACCAGAGTTATTGAAGCAACTTTTTTCTTCTTTAATGGGGGGCGGGGAGGAGGGGCGTCCTGGACATGATTTTTTTTTAATTTTTAAATTGTAGAAAGGTATTTTAAACTTTTCCATCGAAATCCACATGTTCAAATAAGAGGAAACAGTGAACAAAATCGACTTTTTCGTACGGTTGCCATGGCAGCGCCGCCGTCTTGGATTTTGGAGCCCCTAAATTGAATGATTTTAAAATCTATCTCCTCCTCCAAATTTCAACAAAACTTGATAAAACTTGGTGAACATATTGTTTGATATAATATCTATAAGGAAATATATTTTTGGCCCTAGGCATGCATTAGAAAATTTTCTATAAATCTGTGAAAATACCATAAAGCGAAAATTCGAATTTCGCCTTTTTTTTTTTTCAAACTAAAAACCCAATTTTCTTTCTAAAACGTACCGACCGAATTTAACGCGCATAATAAACTTTTTGGGTTTTGTAGTGACAATACGTTAATTGTATACCATATTTGGTTTCAATCAGTATCACAAAAAAAAAAAAAAACGGGTATTGAGAAAACACGTTTAAATATTTTTTTTTTCCAGCGAAACATTAATATGTATGAAGAGTTTTGTTTTCGGTTTTGAGCGTTGGAACAGCCTTCGCAAAAAAAAAAAAAAAAAACTAGCCGTCTTTCCATGACTTCTGTGTCTTCTTGTTGCGTTTTTTGTTTGTTTGTGTGTTTGTTTGTTTCTGGGCGTATCTCTTTTTTTTAAATTTTGATCCCCACCCCCCCCCCCCAATCATAACAATAAAAGAGAAAAAAAAGAGCCATTTCGGGGTTTCTGAGGGCCTCTGTGTATCCCCTATATCATTTTTGAATGCACACCAAGAGAGTTTTGACCTTTACTGTGAAATACAGTCGACAACTGAGATATTGCAAGCAGAAAGAAAGCAAAACTGCGCTACTTATGGATGGGGAAAGTCATTGCGTGATCAGCAGTTTTTCTCGCCTCATATTGGTGATCCAGGGTCCATCCCTCGCACTAGAACGTGATATTGCTAGAAGAGGTAATAATCAAGTGCTTTTTGCACCCTTTGCCTATATAATCAAATCGCGACGATATACGTCCTCATTTAGCCGCCAGATGGAACCAAATTATGATTGACAATACGCTAGGTCTACGTTTGAATGACCATTGGTCAAACACGTTAGAATGGACTTGGCGACTATTTGATACCATTTTTACACGCAGAAAAGGCAGTACTTTTAAGAGAAAACAAAAGCTCAAAATAGCATTTTTTGGGGGGCATAATCCACATTTCAGGACGCGCCTCCCCCCCCCTTAAAATTTGTATCTAGTGTCTAGATCTAGAGTTCGTATCAACCTCTCACTGAGGTGAGATACTTTGTGGGCAAGACCAACTTTTGCGCAGCACAGCTTGACCTCATGAACTCATTGAAAATATAATTTGTGTATGGTGTTAAATCTCGATCTAAATCAAAATTAGTGATTATGATTTCATCCAATTTTGTTTTTAAAAATTTAGATTTCAGATAAAGATCCGTGATGTAGCTCAAATAACAGTTTCGTCACAATTCGAAGTCTGCAAGCTATAGATCTTACATCTATGTCAACTCTCGATTAGGTTTAGATTGTTTTGGATTATCAAAAGAAGAAAAACTCCTTGGCTTAAAATCAAGTCGAAATTAACAAGACAAGTAGAATCAGATCTAGAACTTTGATTAAAACCCGTTCATTGAATCTATGCTAGAAGCTATAGGCTACGCTTTAGTTTTTATATTGTGTTACTTTGAAGATAGCTTTGTATAAATTATGACACGATTTTTCAGAACAGTTGCAAACTCCAAACTTATATAAAGTATCATAGAATGTGCGTGTAAATCACTGTTACTGAAAGAATAGAATAGCTGTGAATGCTGCTCTCAAGAATTGACCATACGTGTATTAAAATGGAGCAGATATTCATAATCAGGCAGAAATTTAAAAAAAATAATCTTTTTTTTAGCAATTTCATCAAGAGATATTTTATAAAAAGAGAGTGTTGTACAATATCTGTGAGTGTAAACTGACGTTGATGTTTTGATCTAGTCATATTTCTATTACTATCATTTTTTTTTCGACAGGCCTACAATTACAAGAGCTCATCCCCATACAACTAGTAATATAATGGCATAGTTGTCTCTGTAAGGGTTTGCCTTCCAACGAGAGTAAAGATGTTGAAAAAGTAACCATTAGAATCATTTGTCATAAAATGTTATATCACTTGTTATGCTTGGATCTTTATGTCTTTTGTTTGGACATTTACTAGCAATAGCTGTTCAGTGATTTAAACTTTCTGTGAAGTCAATAAGGACGTTGCTTCTAAAAGAATGCTGCCTCCTCATAACACCAAAAAATATATAAAATATATTTCTGTTTCGTTTTTTTTTATTTTTAGCTGTGACTTGTTATATGGTTCTGTCATTGAGCAACATAACCATTAATGATCCATTGAAAACATAAATAATACATCAAACAATGGTATCACAGACTCAGAACCCAAGTGATATGGTTTAAGTAGGCCTATATGTATTTGGTATGTGCTGACATTTTTCATTTGTATTATAAATACATGTAGGTTGATCTAAGAGATATTAAAGAGAATGGAATTAGGAGCTATTTTCCAACTTAAAGAAAAAATACAATAAATGAGATAACGAGATAAAGTTTATTTGTCCTTTCACAGTCAATGAGATACAGACATAGTATTTATGCAAAAGATGTATTGATACTCAGCATGCATTTGATTAAAATAAAAGTTCAAACATAGGTAGCATCAGAGCAGGCACTGACAAAATATTGCCCCAACTTGTTATCACTGATGGCAAAAATGAATTGTGAACTCCTACTTCTTTTGAAAGATATTTGAGTTGATTATAGATAGGTTGCTCAGATTACTCCTGTATTATGTTAAGGTAAGACAAGTTTCCTGATAAAATATCGGTGTACGCATGATTCCCTTAAAATTTTTTGGGACACACTGTAAATGTGATGCGATGGAAAAATGACTAACCCAACAGAACATCGTCATATTTTTATCTTACACAAACATGAATTTGCATATGATTACTTTGCAAATTGATGTCATTTTGTCTGTCATTATCAAATATGTATTTAAACACAAAGACTTTTGTGAATACATTTAGTTCAAAATTAATGTAAACCTGTAGACAGATTTGAACTGTAACATGAAATTTCATTTGCCTGCAGAAAAAGGGCTTCTAGTTTCATAGACATTTCCCCTAGAAAAGTAAACAATGTTTTCACATGAACGCTGGATGGTACATGTATTAAACATCTTTTCATATCATCAAGTCTTATCTGTTTGCCCCCCCCCCCCTTCCATCACAGACAGCACATTCCCATGAAAAAATTTCTTCCCATAAGGATAATACATACTACATGCATACAGCAAGCATAGTTAAGTGCTGAAACATGAGGAAGTTGCAAATTTGTCAACAGTTAAATTCATTAAAAAATTCAGTAAAGGTTGCTTCGACACTCAGTCAGTTATTGGTGTGTCTTCTTTCAAAAAACGTTGATGGTTTCTTTACAATATCTACTAACATGATTTGCAGAAATCCCACGCACATCTTTCACATTTTTGTAAATTTCCTCATTTCTTCTAATCATACTTTAGAATTCTTCTTCAGTAGTATGAATTCGACTTTTACATTAACAGGCAGTTTGTAAATAATTTGGCAGAATATTCACACAGCATCTCTTTCAGCTTTGTTGTACTTATTTGCCTGAGAAGGGATTTCAGTGTCATCATTTTTTTTTTAAGGCCTGTATCAGTCAGATGCACTTGAAATTAAATGTTGCTAAATATTTTCAGCAAAAATTCATTCTCATATGCCATAATTCTTTTCAGGTTCTGACTTCCAAAAGCTATCAGAAAAGCCTTCAGTCAATGTACATGATGATGAAGCAGTAAAGTATGCCCACTCCACCAACATGGCCGGACTGAAACAAGCCATCAAACAGAGGGACATTACCATAACAATTGTGAAACTAGATCTAGATCTAAATCTTTATTACATCGTCTGCTCTGAATAATTCATGACAAGTAATTGTAAAAGAAATGTAGTTTGTGAGACTCATTTTGCCAGTGGTCCGTGTAGGTCTAAGTATATGTACTATTGCCCATTTTTAGTATGGCTGTATTTAGAACTAAATATACCCTCTAGACGATAAAATGTACGAGACGAAAGTCTTTGGCAACTTGCAGTACTTGTAAATAATTATCTCTAATCTTTGTCAACACAACCCTCTTACAAATAAGCATAAGAGCTTTAATTAATGCGGCTTTTCAGACAATGTACAGAATGATATAATATATTTCAGTTTTTGCAAAACGTTTTAAAATAAAGTGTTTCATGGGAGCTTTCCTTGTATTCTTCGACATTTACTGAATATACTAGATCTAAATGCAGCTTGTTTTCATGTTCTGTTAAAATGCACCCTAGCCCTCATTATCAACTTCATAATTTATGATAAGTTTGACTTTAAATTAATAAGACAGTGCCTATATACAAAATACGTAAATGTTTGAGACAATATTTGATGTTCCCAACGATGAAATGTGTTGGACTTACGTGATGTAAAAGAATGCAACTGCAGAAAAAAAAGATTGAAATCTTGCAATATTGTTGACAGTGAAATGTTGACATTAAAGAACTACAGTGGGCAGGAAAAAAAAAATATAAAAAATCTTACATCAAAAATGCAAAAGTTGATATTAAGAAAGCAAGAGCATTAACTAGCATTAACTATTAAGTGTCTCTTTTAATGATGTATTGCTGATCAAAATCACTGCATACGTTTACATCCTAGAATATAATATACATTTAGATCTATACTGATGAAAAAAAAGGAAAAACAGTAGGAGTGGACACGAGACGAGCCGAGTACTTGTTTCCCGCGGGTAAAGCCTTGGCCTTGGCTTCCCGGGAAGCGATCCACTGCTCGACAGCGGGAAGGAAAGTTGCAACACGAGCCGAGAAATCGTACGAGAAACAGGAAATCTCGAAGTCGAGTGGCGCCGAGCAGTCTGCTTCTCGGTACGGACTTCGAGTGGCACCGAGCAGTCGGCTTCTCCGTACCAACTTCTCTTCCCGGGACCGGTAAGAACTGGGTTTTCCAGCTCAGCAGACCAACTTCAGGATTTATCTGACCAATACAACAACAATTTAATTAAAGCCCTGGACGACC
>JBCAUA010073164.1:0-10962 GCA_038406235.1 Peronia verruculata
CCTCCCACCCCCCCCATCCCTCAAAGAACATCACCTACAAAATAGAGGGGATAAAACAAACACTAAATGTATCTCTTCACCTGACACACCTTTATACAGCTCCAGCTTAAATTGTAGACTGCTGTCGCAGATAGAAGTTATCTAGTCCTACCGCTAAAATAGTTGTGAGTAGCGCTCTCTTTGACAGAGGATTCGTTGTGCTTCTAAATGTCATAGCCTTTTATCCAGCTTGATGAGCCACTTGGTGTACAGGTTACAACAAAGATACAGAGGTAACAGACAAGGAGTTATGTACGCCTGGAGAATAAAATATACACCATCAGCAAACATGTCATTGTTATTACGGGAAGGTGACATGCACCCAGTCACAATAGAAATGACTTTGTTGGCTGTTTTCTGTTACTACAGATAGAGAGTGAATGAGCTAATTTTTCATTATCTTTTTTTTTTTTTTAATCTTTTCATCTCTGTGGCAAGAATCCATGAGTAGAGGTATGTGTGTTTTTTGTATTTGTTTTTTTTTTTTTCATTGCAGCAAACTCCAAAACCATGTATTACCTTGCTGATCTGCAGTAATTTTGTTGTAATTGTAATTAGGTATTTTAGGCAAAATCACATGACCTAGGGAACATCACTCACATGTGGCTTTGTTTATATGATTTGACAGGTCTGGGAGCTCATCATTTGTCCAGATTTGTCTGTCATGTGCAGAGCAAGTAAACAAAGCCACATGTGAGCGATGTTCCCTAGATCATGTGATTTTGCTTAAAATACCTAATTGCTGGAGAAGCAAAATTTGATAACAGATATATAAAATAGGGCTATGGTTTTCCTCTCCTCAGATGGAGTCGGAGCTACACAGTCTGAGGAACCGAACAGCCGGGCTGTCTGAGGATAAACACAAGTTGGAGGAACAGCTGTCGGCTGTGGAGGCTGCGCGCTTGCTATCCCAGGATCAGGCACACACCTTACAGGTGATAGTAATATGTGTTGCTATTGTTGACAGTTAATACAATTTTTTCTGAGAAACTTTACCTCCATGGCAGTTAGTATTGAAACCCATTGCAAATATTCACTATCATTGTTTTTGATATCATCTGGGTAGAAAACATTTGTCTTGTCAATTTATATAAATCGATACTGTTGTTATAGCTGTCGTCTATCTGTTAAATTTCCTCTTGAAAAGTTGATGATCACTGAAAGTGCTGGTATATGCTGCTGCTGGTGTTGGAATTTTTCCGCCTCAGTAATTAGTGTCATTTGTTTTATTGTCTTGACGTTTCTGGACTGATTCATAGAGCGGAAGATAATCGTAGATGGCTCAGATATTGCAGTGTCCTTTTGTGCAATTTCTCACATTAATATAGAATGTGTGCCCCTTTGATACATAATATTTGTAATCATGCAACCCTCTGTGACTGTGAAGTGTCAGTTATAAGTACAGTAAGCTACAAAGGTTTCATGTGTATCACATAGTGCTTGTGATGATTTGAATAAGATAAGATAAGATAAGATAATTCCTCAGAAAGGAAATTTCTTTCACAGTTGGTATTCACATGCTAACCATGCTTGATACTTTCACACATATTATGTCTTGTGCCCAGATCAAATGAGACGTAATTCGCTCCGAGCAGTCGCATGTAACGGCCATTTTTAACTATTTTCCAACTCAGATACCAAAGGTTTCTTTTCAGTATAGAAAAAATTGAATTTTCATTTTGTGGAAAACAAATAAAAAATTTTGGTATCTCAGTCGCAAAATAGTTAAAAACGGCCGTAATTTGAAATTTCCGAGATCTACTTCCGACTCATTTGCCCTGGGCGCAAGATATATTCATACGAAATAAATATCATGTAGACTCTGCAAAGAGGCTACTTGATAAGAGTAGGCCTACTTGTAAATATGTGAATTGTGATTTGTCACGGAGTGAACTGTGTGTGTGTGTGTTTTGCAGGAGGAGCTGAAGGAATTGAGCAATCTGAAAGCCAACATTGCCACACAACTGGCAGAGACTGTGGCCAAGAATCATGTAAGACATTACTGAGTAAAACAGATACTGTTGTCTTCAGACCATTGGCATGTAGCAGACAGGACAACATAGAAACAAAACTAACTTTGAAATGAGGAAATCACCAAGAAACTCAAACTAGGAGTTATATGAAACTTTGGGCAGTATCAAT
This sequence comes from Peronia verruculata, assembly GCA_038406235.1. Lineage (NCBI taxonomy): Eukaryota > Metazoa > Mollusca > Gastropoda > Systellommatophora > Onchidiidae > Peronia > Peronia verruculata. Next base: position 2,182 of record JBCAUA010073164.1, read on the forward strand.
ACTCAACGTTTACATACCTTAACTCTTGCTGAATGTTTTTTCAGTTAGTTACTAAGAATTAATAGAGATAAATTAATGATCAACTCTACCTTTTAAAAACTCTCTCTCTGATAATTCTTTTTCTCTGTTTTAGTATAATCATAGCCAGCTTTTTAACAATTGTACAGGTATATTTTATTCTATAGTAAATCTCTTTGTTTTAATTTAAAAAAAAAAAAAAAAAGAGCTATTAGTGTCAACAAACACATGTTCAGAAGCTACAAGACGTTTATTTAGGAAGATTCAGAAACGAATTAAAAAACATTTCAATAAGCACCAGATGTACGACAGTAGCTTGAGGATTCTTTATGTTTATCTCTTGTCATTGTTATTTCCCCTCCCCCCCCCCCCCCCCCCCCACTGACATTTTCATGATTATGTCCCTTTGCTCACTGAGCAGGATCTGAAACAAGCAGTTGTGGAACTTCAGCACCGAGAGAAAGCTGCCCGGGAGGAGGTGGAGCTGTACAAGAAACAGTTGTACCAGGAGAGGAACGGACTCAGCAAGGACTATGAGACTATTAAACAGGAACTGAATGAGGCCAAGGTCAGGCTTTCCCTTTCTAACCTTGCTTGAAAGTCAGCTGTGTCTCTGGAATAAGTATTTTGAAAGAAAAAACATTTATTAAATCGTGATCACATTATGCAATGCCACCTGATCATCATTTTATGCTAGATTTGTCATTTTAAACTGTGTAAGATCCTTGAGCAATAGAAGGTCATTAGAAGAAATAACAGCGACATATCAAAAGACTGATGTTATTCACTAAAGTCTCTGTAGCTTTAGTCCACCACCAAAGACATTTTCAGATTTCATCAAGATAGTCATTTACATTTGATCTGCTACTTAATCTTGAGAATGTTTGTTTGTTCAATTGTTGTAAGACAAATATTATTTGTGCTCAGGTGAGAGAGGCCCACACTATGCAGGAAGTCAACAGAAAGTTCCGAGCACACCATGCTGAACATGACGCCACCATTCAAGCACTGAAGGTAACTACATGGCCGTGCTTTATTTCTCATTCTTATCTATTTTCATGTTCGTTGTTTATGACTGGGTTAAACATCTTGGGATGTAGTTCTTGATTTTTTAAATTTTTGGATGTTATGCTTGGAGTCTGACAAACATTTATTTAGATGATAAAATGCAATGATAGGCAAGTTTACAAAAAAGTTTATAATTCTTTTCTCTTTGTCCTTATTCCTCGACATGAGATGTACAGTACATTTAATGGAACAGTGGACTCACCATGTTGGGCACATTATACCTGTTATTGTGCTGATATGTTGTTAAACCCCAATACAAACAAACAATAATGGAACATCACACATTCATAGTAATTATGATTACTGGATAATTGAGAGTATGAACTCACCTTTTTGTAATGGGACATGTGTTACGAGATAGCTGTCCACAGTTGGCTGAATGATGTAAATAGAGTGGTGACATCTGACATGTGTCATAAACAAATGTGATTTACTATTACACACATTTGTGACAGATGGAGCTATCAGAGGAGAAGTCCAATGCCAAGATCGCCAACAGAAATGCTGACAGATTGAAAGAAGAACTGGAGATTTTGGAGAAAAGATTTAGGATGTAAGTCACTTTACCTGTATCTTCTGTTCTTGCTGTCTTCATTTGGTCATGTCCAGCTTGAACTGGACAGTGAATAGTTAACAAATGCATTGAATCAGTTTACTGCCATTATTTGTCATGAATCAATTTTTTTTCATTGCCCTATGATTCAAAGTCTGCCAGTTCTTCTGTCATTTTCCTTTTTCTCTCACCATTCATCTGTCCATCATATTCTTTCTCAGTCTCTTTTCTGTGGTGTCTTACCTTTGGTTAGTATATATGATCAGGAAGAGTCCATGCACACACTTGAACGAACTGAAATATTCTGAAATAATTATGCCTTCGTTGCATGTAAGATTCATTTCTGCCATCAACAATACTGCTTATCAAGCTGAGGCAATGTTACTTGACTCTGCCATGTTCTAATGCTCTGAGTGATATTTTTGTCTGCCTGTAATGTGAATGTGTCTTACACAATGGGAGATCATTTCGCAGATTATCTGCCCCTTCCAAATGAGGAACTGATGTAAGGGGAGATCATTTTGACCAGCCTCTTACTTCCCTTTGCCAGATACGAGAGGTGTTGAGCAAGCAGTGTAAAACAGAAAAAAAATCCTTTACCTCATGTCATTCCAAAGACTGATCACTAAAAAATTTGAAAAAAATATCACAATAAGGAGGAAAGATTCTCTTTACATCATAATTTTTGGGGAATTTTTCATGGTATATTTTACAAGCAAAGGGTGCAAAAGTGATTTTTGTCCTCTTTACATAGCTTGCTCAATCCCTCTTTTGTCTGGTAAAGGGAAGTAATAGGACTGAACACAACGATCTCCTAGTCTATATATATATTGTATCACATCAACAAGGAATCGAATTTCTTTTTGAGATCAAATAATTTTTTTTTTTTTTTATATCTTATCTTACTTTGGCATGGAATTCAGAGCAGTGGGAATCGTCTAGAGAGGAAATTGGCAAGAATGGTCATGATATACATAAACTGACAACACCAAATAATAATCACCTGTCTAATGGTAGCTAATGAGATGAAATCCTCAGAGAAAGAGGCTTAAGGATGGATCAAACTCACATTGAAGAGACAGCTGGAATATGACATGAGGAAAAATGCTTGCCATTGTAATGAAATAGTGAAGTTGTCTCAGGACTTGAGTGTCCCCTTTAGTTCATGCCTTCTGTCTTGGCAAGGATGACAGGCTATTATGATGGTTTCCGCATCAACAATTCAAGTTAAAGAAAAGCACCAGGAATGTACAATTTGTCTGATCTTATGTGGGGTTAACAGACGCTAATCCTCTGTCAGCTTCACTGGCTGTTTGGACATAAATGTTCTTCTCCACTGTCACATATTCCTTTGTCTCTGCCCATGTCATATAAGATTCTCTGGTGATAAGACCGCCAACCTTCTCCAGCTCTTTCTGTCTTCCACTGCTCTTTGAGAATCAGCCAATGTCATTCCTGTCCTTTCATGGATGTTGTTATCCAATTCTCATTCTTTGCCGTCCTCGTGTGTGGTTACCTCTGACTGTGCCTTGTTAGATGATTTTTGTAAGGCTGGCGACTGGGGACATGTGACCGTACCATCTCAAATTTCACTTAGACATTGCAGTGTATATGAATGTCAACTGTCACAGGTCGTTTTCATAAAGGAAATTGCCAGAATAAAATTCACTGACAATTTATACATTATCGACATTGACAGGACAGAGGAAGAAAACTGCAGCCTGAGACGGAAGATGGAGCTGGTCAGGAATGAATTTGAGGCACAGGTAAGTCAAGTTTTTGCACATTTTGTTGTTTCACATACAAAACTGACAAATCTATAAAACTTTCAGTTGTCCTTCAGTGTGGTAGTATCATGTAATCTGTCTTACAGCAATGGTAGAAGTTAACATCTAATGTATTTGTTGTTTTTTGATGTGAGTAGATTTTAAACTGCTTTCTAGTAGAAATAACGTATAATTTATTTATTCTCTAGTTTTGTTTTCATTATTACTTTTTGTTTGTTTGCTAAGTTCATTATAATTGTTATTAAAAAAAAAATTAAAGAGAAGGATTGTACTTATTTCATAATTTCATTTTTTTTTTTTTTGCCTCAAGTACTTGCTGAATGTAATCGCACTTTGCTTGAGAAAATGATTTGTGAACATTTGCTTATGCATCTAGTTATTCTTCTGTCTAATATTTTCTTTTGTCCAGTAGGTTTATCTCTTGACTGGTTGCTCACTCCTGTTAGTGGGAGCACATCAGTTTCTTTATTCTTAAACACATATATAGCTGAGATCTTTCACTTCTGTGAGAAATTTTGTAAGACTCTATCCTTGCTTATTTTTTTCTCTCTTGCTTTGTTTTGCACATATTTTCCTCAGTCTAATGAGATATATATTGAGATATTTTTTTGCATGGCTATTGCGGTAAACAGCTATCGATACACATATTTATGCATTAATTTTGTTTCAATTACTACTATAGGTTCTTTTGTTTTCATGTGCATTGTTTTTTTTTGCTTGCTTTTATTTCATTTTATTAAAATTAAAAAAAAAAAAATTTATGTTGACCATATTGTTCTTTCAGAGACCTATAACAGCTGCTTCCATTAAATACATATCTGTAAATATAATGTGTGTTTGCATAACACATTGTGTGCTATTTTGTGCATAAATATGGCCATTTGAACTGCATTATTAGAAAACTGACCACTCCAATCTAAAAACTAAACTTTGCCAATAGAGGTAGATGTGTCCTAGCTTGCTCTGTCTGTTACATGGAATGAGATGTTTCACGGTCTGTTACATGATTGAGGGATTTTCATTCTCTGATTTTTTTCATAGTCAGTCACATGATTGAAGGATTTTCACTGAGGCTGATTTATGTTACATGCTCTGCACATGACAGGAAACACTCGATAAACGATAAGCAATCAGACGTGTCCACACCAGAAAAACAAACCCCTGTGTAAGCAACGCCCCCTCAGTCTGGTGAAAGATCTTGACATATTTCATTGACTCCTTTGCAGCTCTCTTGACGTACAATGTACGTTCGAATGTATTGAGATCTGAAACGCTATTGATATGCATTGTATGTCACCATAAGATATGGTATTACTTTATAAAATAGAAAAGTCCAACTGTACAACCGGCAACTAACTAAACAATTTGAACAAGAAAATAACACATATAAATAACGTCTTCTTGATGTTGAAACTGTAAGCCAAATTTTCGAGTCAACTTGACATTTCTTCAGGGCATACAGTATTACGATGACATACATTATGCATCAATAGCGCATCTGACCCCAGTCATATGACATGTTGTACATCAACAGAGCAGTAAAGGGGTTTTAAACTCTACAAAAATGAAACTGCGTTATAGTTTACTGGTAATTCTGCCCATTTTGTCAAATTTCTTTTGCATTGGGTGAGGAAATGTGTGTAGCAGTGAAGGAGTTAAACAAAGACATTATGTTTATGAGCAGTTTTGTTCCTCCAGCAAGGAATATATTACTTGTGTAGGGTTTTCAGAAACAGAACAGAACTTTTACTCTCAACCTTGTCTTGGGCAGGCATTGTCTTACTTTACTGGCAAATCCTTTGTGTTGTGTCTATGAAAGCTGCCTACATAACGCCTGAATTTAACTTGACAAGTTGAGACTGTTAACAAGAAGACTACACTGTTGGCTGAGTGGTCATTGTCAAATCTCACATACTTTCTGTGAAGAGGACGTTGTTCATACAGAGCAACGTCTAATAGTTCATATTTAACTAAGGAAAAACCTGGAAATCCTCGCCAGAGTGTCTATGCCCCCTGTTAAAAATAGAACACTCACTGATGTTTGTTACCCCTCCACTATGAGACCTGAGATCTCCATTTTTTATGTTTTTTTCTATGTCAGTGGTAGTGAACAGTTTGGAGTGTTCGTACCCCCTACAAGAATTAGACAAGGATTTCCGGCCGTTCGCTTGGTTAGAACAAATCTGTTGGGGCAAACTTAAGAATGACAATGAAGACTTCTTAATTACTACTTGGGGAAGGGTAATCAGTCTGAGTGAGTTGCATTTTTGAAAAAGTCGATAGCTCTTACATGTGTCGTTTGTACACTTTTGAAGACAACGGTATTGTTTCATCACTAAGGATAGATGTGTCCCCACTTGATGTTGATGAAATGTGCTGTAATATCCATGGGGCAGAACACTGTGTTACAGAGCTTTGTGCCATGTGCTTTCTATCTTAAGCACATTTTAAATAAATTGTCATTTAATAATTTGATAATGCAGTTCAGATTGGCCCAACTAATGCTTGCTAATGCTTTGCTTATGTTGTGTGATGATGTTGTGTGTCTGTCTGTCACATGTCAGTCTGACGTCTGTTGTGATAGCCAGTAGTAGTTAGCCTACAGTGATACTGATGGAAGAGTGAAGTCTTTTGTGCAGTTCTGTTCCTAGTGATATAGCAGAAACGTAGCCAGTCACATATCTAACATAGTCAAAAATTGATGAAGAGTAGATCGATTGCCACTGTGCTGGCAAAATTTCCAAATTCCAAATTTTTACCCACAACAATTCTCACCAAAAAACAGTCTGCCGCTGAAAGCCAGGGTAGTCCTACTGTTTTTTTAGGATTAAAACACTTTTAAAAACAGCATAATATCTATCACATTTTGAATAAATTGCAGTATTCATTTAACACTAGAGCCTGATAGTAGAGCTAGATCTTAGTCATAGTTGATTTTTCACTCATGTCATGTTATAATGTTCATTCTTGTGGTCAAGAAATGCAGAGTTTCCCTTGTCAGCTGAAAATAAATGTGTTTGAAATAGCATCGACAGTGATCTGATGCCACACAAGATTGTCTCATATATAGTCTCCAGCCATTTTTGTACTCCTGAAAATGTGTCAAACAGATGTAAACGGTTAGACGGAAAAATGAAAGATTTTAAATTAGAACAGACTTCAGAGATTTCTTTATTTCTATGAGTTTGTGTGTCTGTTTGCTGTATAACATTGCATTGTTTGTGTACTGTATGGTACATTGTGATTGAAGTGGAACATGTATTCTTTCTTTTCCCTGGGAATATCAGCGTTTCAAGTGGTAGTTAGGATATGGTGGCTGAATGATTTAGTAACAGCCTTTTGAGTACAAAGGCAAAACATTGATTCTTTTATACTGAATGTTCAAAGTAAAGAAGATTTTTTAACTATGCATTTCCATATATTATGATAAATACTTTAAACAAAGAACTTTCTGTTCGTAACATGCATCTAATGCCATGGAGAAATTTGTAGGACGGTGCAAAGTTGTTGAATGAAAGGAACTCACTGAATCCTCTTTTCTCAAAAGAAGATTTTGGAACTTCTCATCTTTTGAATAATTCTTAGAAAATATGAATAAAATTAGGGAATACTCTTTTAGGCACAAATATGAAAGTCTAAAAACGCGTGGCCCATATTAACCTTTGATATAACTGCATTCCAAACAAAAACTAAACATGATCATCATCTGATCAATTTCTCACAGAGTATCACATTATCTGTGAGCTTTGAGAAATGATCAGTCTCAATTGTTGAACTGTAGTCAGCGCTGTATGTAATATGCTGTCACTCCCACTTAACTTTCACAGGCACAAAATGTATTTTTCCCCTTTTCTATAATCAGAAGTAAACCTATTTTCAGAGAGTCCAGAGACTAAATATATTATAGTTTCCCTGACACCTGATATAATATGTGCTCTATAAATCATGCAGACCTCAGACTGATAGATGTTTTACATTATGTTGCCATAGGTATATTATAAATCATAAAGGAAATAACAGATAATCTTACTGAATATTTTTGTCATGTGCAGTAGAGATCAGTTCATCAAGTCTAATATAGTTTATTTTGAAAAGGCTTTATACATTTTTTCTGAATTGAAGAATTGTAATTTGCAGTACTGAATTATTCAAGATTGTTTACAGTCAATATCTGCTTTCAAATTGGAAAATTCGGATGTTTGTTAATCTTCTTGAGATATTCTATTTAGATCAAGTGCTTTTTATGTTATGGCGTTGCTTTTTTTTTTTTTTTTAAGGGATTCTTAAAATTTTTTAACAACTTTTATTTTTATTCCAGAGTCAACTGGCAGAGGATGACCTGAGCCGGTGAGTTCTTCCCCCTTGGTATTTTACAAATCCCCATGTTTTCAGTCTATATTCAACCTTCATTTGATTTTTATGTGTGATATTTTGCACTGGAAGAATGAAATTTGAAACATTTCCATCATTGTTTACCAATAGATTTTTTACACGATGAGAGTAAAGAACAATGACTTAGGATATTAAGTTTTGTTTTTCAGACATTCAGTAGATCTCAGTGGTTGAGATTCCAACTTTAATGGTCCAGGTCCATTACTGTAAACATTTAAATTAGAAAAGAAAAAATAATTGTTGAAGGTTGATTATTTTTTTGAAATTCAGAATAAGTTTCTGTTTGTCATAAAAATAGAAAAAGAAGAGCAAAGTAATGAATGTCAGACAGATCAGGGCAACATCATGGCAGTATGTGTATGTCTCTCTGCCAGTTGTTATGATACGTAAGTCGCTGGGCTAGAACCGAGAAATTGGACTTTGAAAGTGATGAGGGGGATAAGACGTCAAAATTTTTTTTTTTATTGCAGAAATCATAAGTGCATTCATCTCTGAACATGATAGCATCAGTCTTGCCCTCGGTTTTGAAATATTTCCTCATTAAAATCGGGTTTTAATGGGAGGAAAATATGTAGATTTATGCATTGGACTGTCGATTTAAACTCGATTTTTTAAAAATTTTGGTCATTTGCTGGGCGGTCCTGGCTTGTCTGCAATATTTATGGCTAGAATAAAGCTAGCTCAAAACTTTTTTCACCATCTGAAAGGGTATGAAATAAGCTTTCACAAGATACCAAAAACCCCATATAGTGAAAAATCAACTTGCATCTCATTTTGAGTGGTTGTGAGACATATGAGTCAGTCTCACCTTAATGCAACATTTTAGCGCCAAAGATGGTCAAATTCTATATGTGCTCTGGATCTCACTTGATGCTCTGTATCACAAGATTGAGCCACCATCTAAGCACTGTTAGATTTCTGACATAGTCAGAAAAGCCATCTGGATCCCAAGGCTGTGATTTT
>JBCAUA010073175.1:0-10962 GCA_038406235.1 Peronia verruculata
TATCTATCTATCTATCTATCTATCTATCTATCTATCTATCTATCTATCTAGCTATCTATCTATCTATCTATCTATCTCATCCTCAGTTCAGGCCTGCTTTGTGCGCACTTCCCATCTGTTTTCTGTTACAGGAAAACCCTAAGTACAATTAACACTTTAGTTGTGGGTTTTCCCCAGTCGGACCGGTGTAACAGCACAGCCCCTAAAGCATACAAATCTACTTGCTTTTATCAGCTCAGAACAGGAATTTCCAGTGTGAACAAAATCTTTCTCACACACATTGTCACCAGCATAGACCCAGGAAGTGAACAGAACACGGTCCTCAAGAAATCTCCTGTCAGGGGCGTGAGCTGCCAGCCCCAAGGGGAAATCACTGCTGTCGACAATAATTTGTTAGTTTTGCAGACGTTTTTGTTCAGGAAGTAAAGTTGAATTAAGTTGATAAAATTAGAGCCCGACCCACACTTTGTACGATGATCTTTTGTTTAGAGCCAAGTCCCACAGAAAGTATAAGGGGTTGGTGTGGTTAACTATAGTTGTAGATCGCATCTCCCCCCCCCCTTCCCACCCGCCTTACTCAGGGTAGTCGCTCACCAGTGCTACTGGAGAGTACTGGAAAGTTGTAAAACGTTCAGCTCTCTAGGACTGATAGAACATGGTTAGTCCGAGCATAAACTCGTACACTGTAAACTGCAGACTTGGTATAACTACTGACACAGTAGACAGGTCTCGTTGGACACACACAGTGCATGCTATGTCCCAGTCTATCAGTTCAGCCAGTCGCAAACCTGTATGTGTAGTCTGTCATATAATTATTTGCTGAGATCTTGAGTCTGCCTCTCTTTTCTGTCTATCCATCCGTCCCTCCATCTGTCTTGTCTGATTGTTCGTCCATCCATATCTGTTTGTTTGATTGTCCATCCGTTCATCTGTCTGTCTGATTGTCCGTCCGTCTGTCTGTCTGATTGTCCGTCCGTCTGTCTGTCTGATTGTCCGTCCGTCTGTCTGTCTGATTGTCCGTCCGTCCATATGTCTGTCTCATTGTCCGTCCGTCCATCTGTCTGTCTGATTGTCCGTCCGTCCATCTGTCTGTCTGATTGTCCGTCCGTCTATCTGTCTGTCGGATCGTCCGTCTGTCTGTCTGATTGTCCGTCCGTCCATATGTCTGTCTGATTGTCTGTCCGTCTGTGTGTCTGATTGTCCGTCCGTCTGTCCATCTGTCAATCCGACTTTCTGTCCGTTAGCCCATCTGTCTGTCTGACTGTCCGTCCGTCTGTCCATCTGTCTGTCTGATTGTCCGTCCGTCTGTCTGTCTGACTGTCCACCCGTGTGTTTGTCCTACAGACTGTAAATGCGTATGACTGTGAACTTTGAGCAGCCCCACAGCTAGAGGTCAGTATGTCTGTCCACTTTGTCTGTCTAACTATCTGTCTGTCCGTCTGTGTGTCCACAGAGCGTCTTGCACCACGCCAACTGTTCCTCTGTCGGCAATGCCACCAACACCTCAGACAAGTACTGGTGTGACTGGGCGCCTTTCAGTAAGTCTGTCTGTCTGTCAATCCGTGTTGTCTGCTCATCTGTCTGTTTATTTATCTGTCGGTTCGTCTGTCCGTTCATCTGTCTGCCTGCTAGTGCGTTTCTATTTGTCTGTCTGTCCATCTGTCTCTCTTTCTGCGTGTTTGTCTGTTTTGTCTATTGCTCACCTGTCTGTCTGTTCATCTATCTGTGTGTTGCTACTTTACTTGTATGTTGTTTTCTTGGACTGTTTTCAAAACAGAAAGAAAGAGAGAGAGAGAGAGAGAGAGAGAGAGGGAAGTAAGAGAGCAGAGATATGGATGTCGAGAAAGGGAGAGAGAGAGAGCAGAAGATAGATGGACAGGTGGAGAAAGAGAGAGGGAGAGGAGAGAGAGGGAGGGACAGAGAGAGAGAGAGAGAGAGAGAGGGAGAGAGAAGAGAGAGAAAGAGAGGTATGGAGAGAGAGATAGAGAGGGGGACAAATATAGAGGAGAGAGAGAGATACAGAAGGTGTGTAAATGTGTGTGTGTGTGTCTGTCTGTGTATCACTGTGTGTCTAGGTACAGAATATCGTGTTTAGTGTGTGTGTGTGTGCCCGTGTGTGTGTATGTGTGTGTGTGTGTGTGTCTAGGTACAAAATATCGTGTTTAGTATGTATAAATGTGTGTGTGTGTGACAAGTGTGTGTGTGTGCGTGCGTGTGTGTGTGTGTGTGTGTGTATGACTGAGAGACAAGTGTGTGTGTGTGTGTTTATGTGTCTGTATGCCTGTGTGAGTGAGAGACAGAGGTAAGCCTAAGTGAGACGTGCAAGCCCAAGTGTGGGTGACAGGCTGCTTCACTCTGTCCATCCTGCATACATTCTGTCCATCCGTGCCTCTATCCACCATCAGACACCGGTGACTACAAAGACCTGCTTGGAGCTCTGGACCTGGCTTACCTGTTCTCCTATGCTGTGGCCATGTTTCTCAGGTAAGCCCCCCCCCCTCCCCACCCTTCCCTTACAGGTGTGACAGTAGCTAATAGCTAAGATATCATTTTCACATATGAGAACATTTTCACAAAATGTTGTTGGTTTCGGTATCTTTATCTTTTTTTTTTAAGCACACTTGCCCTTGGCAGCAGGTTTTAACTATTTATTTATATTTGACTATCAAAGACTCTCAGGATCTATGTATGCATATTGACAAACTGTTATCTTCTTGTCAGTAGTAACCTCGGCCTCTCTTCAACGATCTTGTGGTTCGCACACCAGAAAAATTCAATGATGAACCTTTGTAATCATGACGAAAATGCATATCTATAAAGGTTGACATTTCCTCTGCAGTTTAAGACTTACTTGGGTTTAAGTTCCAGATTTTGTTACAAAATCTGATCTGTCAGAAATATCTAAGTCATTCTCGCAAAAACAGAATGTAAAAAGTTTATCTTTGATGTAGCAAATGTCCGGAATCAACTGAGGCCTGCAAGGAGCTGGCAGTGTTAGTGCTGATGGTCTGGCCATGAACTTGAAAATACACACAACTCCCTCTTTGGGGGCCCGGTGTTTATAAGTAGGTTCTTTGCTTCCACCTGCAGGTGATCAAAGCCCGCCATTAATGAGAGTCTCCCATTGAATGTCATCCTCAACGTTGCATGGGTGATATCTCTTCTCTCTCTCTCTCTCTCTCTCTCTCTCTCCTTGCTCTTGTCCTCTGTCCCGCTTTCTTTCCTCTCTTCTTCTTGACGTGTAAACATAACTTACCGTGTTTGACACATTATAGCACGGATCATGCGGATATGTCGTTAAACCCCAACACAGACAAACAAACACACAACAGCTAGACCAATACTTTTAGCATACCAACAGCTGACATTCCATTACGTAATGAACTTAGCACTGACATACCAACAGCTGACATTCCATTACGTAATGAACTTAGCACTGACATACCAACAGCTGACATTCCATTACATAATGAACTTAGCACTGACATACCAACAGCTGACACTTCATTACGTAATGAACTTAGCACTGACATACCAACAGCTGACACTCCATTACGTCATGAACTTAGCACTGACATATCAACAGCTGACATTCCATTACATCATGAGCTTAGCACTGACATCTTACTCTTTTTGTCTGACCAGTGGCCACATAGCTGACCGAATGAACCTGCGTCACTATCTGTCCTTTGGAATGATCATGAGTGGAGCGCTGACCATCGCCTTCGGCCTGGGCTATTTCTATAACATCCACAGTTTTGCCTTCTACGTCATCGTACAGGTAAGAGCAGGTGTACGGCGTCAGTCTGCTGCTTCTTGTTACACCCAGACTGTAATGGAGATTGTCAACTAACTTGGACCACCCTCCTTTCCCTTCTTTGACTCCACTGTCTTTTCCACAAATTTATCTTTGTCTTCCTTTCCTCTTTCATTCTGTCTATCTGGCTCCCCACATAGGTTGTCGATTTTGGCCACAGTGAGGAGATAGATCTGGCTCCTTGGATATGGATATTGTCATCTGGAGCTGTCTTTGATTATCCAAGCCCCACACCCAGTTCTCAAGAATTCTGAGGTCATTTTCTGCTGTCACACGCACACAGACTGGCCATACTGAAAGCTGTTTACAAAGTAAAAACTCAAGTCATTCTGAGAATCTTTAGAAGATGTTGGAGATGCCACAGGAGATGTTAGAAACCCGAACATTAGGCTCTGGCTAGAGTGAATCTGTACCTGTATCTGTCACTGGGTCTCGCTGTGTGGCCGGCGTGTTGGCCAACGGGATGTGCTCTCCTTTCTGTATCTTGCGCTGACATAGCGCTGCACAGTGGACAAGTGAAGATAACATATTGCAAGCTAGCAAGACACAAAATAGCGTGGGCAGATCTTACAGAAAACGTCAGCTGTCACGCCAGCTGGCCACGAGATCAGATCCAGACGTACTGCAGCCCGCAGCAATGAAATGAGTTTGGCCTATGACTATGTGCGGCTGCAGTGCGAGAGTTAGACACAGACACAGATGCACTATGGCCGGGGCCTTAGGAGAGTTGCCTTGCCTAATCTCTGCTGTGTCTATCTGTTCTTGTGTTTCAGGTGATAGGCGGAATGTTCCAGGCAACTGGCTGGCCAGGTGTGGTGGCTTGTGTCGGAAACTGGTTCGGCAAAGGAAAGTGAGTACAAAGTTTGGCTTACATTTGGTCAGAGTGAGCGACATGCAGAGTGTTGGAGCCCAGCCACAGGAGGGAGGGGCACGGTGGATGTGTAAGACCTTGTCGGTTTTGATCCTCCAAACTAGAGAGACAAAATAAGTTTTAAGATGTGGTTATTTCCAAGTGGCATCAGGAGGGAAATATATATACATATATAACACATACTGTAGATTACATGCAATGTGAAGACCAATGTGCCTGTCTGAATTTCTCTACTTTTGATTCTGTAATATGACAGTCATCTGTATGTGTATAGGTTAAAGGTCAGAGGTGAGAGGGCACAGCCAGGTGAATAGTTTGAACTGAAGTGAAGCTATAACCATCTTATACGGTGACGTCAGAGAACTATCTGGAATGTCAGATTCTTATCAGCTGATCTGTTTGACGTAATATGTCACTTATTATAGGCTACATCCGTTTGTGATGTCAAGGTCATCTTGTCACGGTCAAGTTTTGTCGTGTCACATATCATACTAAGATTGCATGCATGTAGGACACATTTTGCAACCAAACAATACATTTTTCACATAATAACTTTGGAGTTGTATAGTGATATGGGGACTGATGGAGCACTACTGTCCCTATCCTGGGCGGCCATTGTTCTTTATGAGTGGGCGGTGGTGGGCAGAAGTGGGGTCTCATACATGTTAGCGTTAGGGAGGACCGTCACCCGCTCGTTGGACCTACATGTTAGCTTTAGGGAGGACCGTCACCCGCTCGTCGGATCTACATGCTAGCGTTCGGGTCGATCATCACCCGCTCGTCGGACCTACATCGGACCTACATGTTAGCGTTAGGGAGGACCGTCACCAGCTCGTCGGACCTACATGTCAGCGTTAGGGAGGACCATCACCCGCTCGTCGGACCTACATGTTAGCGCTAGGGAGGACCGTCACCCGCTCGTGGGACCTGCATATTAGCGTTGGGAATTTCCCACTAGTTAGCGTTATTGTGGACTTGCACTGGTCGGGGGTCTCATACATGTTAGCGTTAGGGAGGACCGTCACCCGCTCGTCAGACCTAAATGTTAGCGTTAGGGTAGACTTGCACTGGTCGAGGGTCCCAGCAGTGTAAGCCAGCAGGGTTGTTCTCGCCCACTTCTGCCCACCTCCGCCCACCCATAAAGAAAAATGGCCGCCTCAGGATAGGGACCGTAGTGCTCCATCATGTGCCGTGACATGTGTCATCAGCTGGGACTTCCTCACCTGTAACACGGTGTAGAGAACATCAGAAATGTGCTATGGTTAACCCCTTCATTGCTTTGTTCATGTACCACGTACGTCATAATATGACTGAGGTCTGGTGCGCTGTTGACGTACAGCACACTATCATCATAAGGCATGATTTTATTATGACGTACAGTGTACATCAGTAGCACATCTGACCCCAGTCATATTGTGACGTACGCTGTACATCAACAGAGCCGTGAAGAGGTTTTGAACTCGGCAGAGTTGAAAATGCCTTCTAGTCCACTGATGATTCTGCCCATTTGTGAAATGTTCTTAGCACTGGGGGAGGAGATCAGTATAGCAGCGGAGGTGTTAATATTGCTGGTATCAGTTGATGACATCCACCGCCTGTCTATTCCACAGACGAGGTCTCATCATGGGGGTGTGGAATGCCCACACCAGCGTTGGGAACATCCTGGGCTCCGTCATTGCCGGGGCTTTCGTGGACATCGACTGGGGTCTGTCCTTTGTGGTGCCTGGGATCATCATCGGATCAATGGGCATTCTGGTCTTCATGTTCCTGGTGCCACGTAAGTTCGCAAGGCCATTTGACACTGACTAGAGGGTACTGGGACTTGTAAACTGTGTGGGTTCACTGACCTCTGCAATATGCAACATCTTTTTGTTATCATTTTTCTTTTGTATTTTTTTTTTAACTTGTATAAAAATGGTTTCCTGCTAAGTTGGTGTTTCACTTGTCTGAGTGTTTATGAGACGTGGTTGAATGCATAAAGTCCCTACACTATCAGTCTGTAAGAGAATGTCTTACTTGTTTGATGTCTGGTCAGATATTTTGTCTTTGTTTTTATTATTAATTTGGAATCAATCATCAGCAAATGTTTCTTGAAAAATGTGAAATGAAAGGCCATGTCTTTCTGTCTCAGTTGTTAGACGAGGAATGTCTTAGTTTAGTTGGGAGAGATGTGGGAGTTAAAATTTGCTGAGTGCAAATCTTGAGAGTGACTGTTGTCAGTGTGAGGTATTGTGTGTCAGTGATATGACACTGCTGGCACTGTTGTCAGTATGTCAGTCAGGTGAGAGAGGACTACAGTATGGGCAGGTGTGACACAGATGGTGTGAGCAGGACAGATGCTCAGACACACTGACAGTCACACAGTAATTGTCTTGTATAGAAATTTGAATAATTTTGTTTATTATTTCTTTTGTACTGTCACAGATCCCAAAGACGTCAACTGCAAACTGCCGGACCATTCTGACAATGTAAGTACATACTGTCTCATTCAGTAGTTTAGTTCCCTTGTCTCACCATCTCTTTGCCGCCTCAACAGCCCAGGATATCCCTGCTCTCTGACTTCTGCAATCAGCGATGCCAACATTTCCTGTCTGCTGGAGAGCTGAATCACTGGTGGTTGTTGGGTGGTCGGGGGTGATTTACGCCATGGGATATCCCAGCATCCACTGCTGTTGCTGCTGAACTCTGACCTCACCATCAGCCAGGTTGTAGAGAGATGAGTTGCCAGGGAGGAAAGATAAAAATGTGAGACCTGGTCCTGGTTACTCTCACAAACAGGTTGTACAACCTGGCATGAAGTAGATCAGCCATATGTCAGTTTGTCACACCAGACCACAGTGACGAAACACCTGTGTGTGTGTGTATGTGTGTGTGTATGTGTGTGTGTATGTGACCAGGTTTGGAGGGTGAATATCCCTAGTGTTGAGCTTCTGATCTCTGCTTTAACTCACTGATCTGTCAGCATGTGCAATCACAGGCATATGAGCTTAGATTCCCATAACATTTTATTTTTAAATTTTGTATTTCTTTTTTTTTTATTTTTTGTATTTTCCCTTACCTTAAATTTTTTTTTACAGAAAAAACAAACAAACTTGTAGGTCATGAATTATCCAGGATGATTTGCCATCTCTAACCAAATTTTATTTCAGCAGTAAGTCCACGTTTGTTCTTTGCCAGCTGCCAGTAGTGAGACAATGAGAGCTTGTATGTTTGCCATGTTGTCCAGTCTATCACCCACACACACCTTGTATCTCTCACACCAGAGTGTGGTAGGTGCCGTACAGGGCAATACCAACACCGCCATCAACGTGGAGGACAATGCGTTCAGCAGTGAAGATGGTGCCACTCAGGGTCATGTGGAAGGTGGGGGAGCTACGGAGGTATAACTTCTGATGTATCCCTGAGTTTGTAGACACAACCTAGATGTGTTGCACGCTACTCACACTATCAGCGGCTTCCACCTAATATCCATTCTGCTTTTTTTCTTCAGTTACTCCCTCAGTTTGCTCAGCTTTTTTAAATATTTTTGGTTGTTAGTGTGAGCATGTTTGTGTGTGGGTGTGTGTGTGCGTGCGTGCATGCGTGTGTGCATGTGTGCGTGCGTGTGTGCATGTGTGTGTGCATGTGTGCGTGCATGTGTGCGTGCGTGTGTGCATGCGTGTGTGTAAAAGATTCTGGCCTTGTTCCATCACTTGTTTATTGTGTATACAATGATCAGCATCTGGTGCCCTACATCATAGTGTTGGCCATCATCTCCTGATCTCTTGATGCCATCAGAACTTTGGCCGTGGCCGTGGCTGTCTGATGTTCTGCCATCCAAATTTTTCTTCTATTTTCCCGACGTCTTTTATGCTGATGGAGTTTACAGTCCACGTCTATGTCGTTGTTATCAAAGCCATGTGGGCAAAGCCACATCAGTCAGAGTTTAAGGAACAGTGAGGCCAAAATTTTGCTCTGTGAAAGTGTCCCTATGTACTGATGGTTTTCACATGGAGATTACTCTGCCTGACAGAGTGACAGAAAGAAAACCTCATGCACAGGTCCGGCATGGTTCACTTGTGAAAATATGGGTAACTCTGGAAATTGAACAACATTGGGATAGGCCAAATGAAACTGACCATTTAAAGCTGTCCACAAAGTTTTTGATGACACAATAGATCAGTCAACCAGTTATATTAGCTTTTAAGCCCCGCTGTGGGGGCTTTCTCAGCTTTATTGGCAGCACATGTTGTTTATATCTCGTTTGTGAGTTTGTCTGACAATCATCCATCCAGATGTCCTAAAGATCAGCATAAAAACAGTGGCCAAAATGCCAAAGAGTGAGGGTTCGGCACCTTTATTGTGTTATTTATCAATTGTTTTTGTCTACCTTTCCCCAGAAGAAAGTATGGTACAAAATCATGGTTTCCAAAACAAGTGGAAAAAGTGTAGCAGATGTAATTTGTCTGACTGACTTTGTGGTTGAGAGAATCACCTAGAAAAAGACAGACAGATCTACCAACACCCTGCCCTGCCCTGGACTGTCTGTCTGTGTGTCCTCTTGTTGTCCACTCTCTCCATCTGAGCAATTTTCATGACCAAGATGACCTGAGTGGTCACTCTGTCCACTTCTACAGGTGGCCGCTGATGTGCAGAGCCGGTATCCTGTCCAAGTGGTCACTCACTGTATGTCTATGCTCCCCCCCCCACCTGCACATGTCTGTATGTACTCACACAGGTTGGCTGTCTGTCTGTACCCCGTGCTCGTCTTCCTCTCCTCCCGCTCCCCTCTACAGTTCTGTATCATCCAGAGAGAAGTTGTGCCACCAGATGTTTGGTGTGTGTGTGTGTGTGCGTGTGTGTGTGTGTGTGTATGTGTGTGTGTGCATGTGTGTGTGTGCGTGTGTGTGTGCATGTGTGTGTGTGTGTGTGTGTGCATGTGTGTGCATGTGTGTGTGCGTGTGTGTGTGTGTGTGTGTGTGCGTGTGTGTGCATGTGTGTGTGCGTGTGTGTGTGCGTGTGTGTGTGCGTGCATGTGTGTGTGTGCGTGTGTGTATGTGTGTGTGTGTGCGTGTGTGTATGTGCATGTGTGTGTGTGCGTGTGATGTGTGTATGGGTATGTATGTGGGCATGTGTGCATGCAGTAGATGTTACTATGTATAGCTACAGTAGATAGGCTGGCTGTGTTCCTAATGCTTGGATTTTTGTCTGTCCTGTTCAAGTATTTCAAATCTACACACCAGATCTCCTAGCATGTACTCAGTGTATGACTTTGCATGTAGGTTTTAATTAGCGGATAAATCTTTTATTTTTGGTTGGCTGACTTGTGGTTTAGAATTGTATGGAGGCCGACAGCTTGGCAGATTACCTGCACAAATGACAGATGTCACATCCACAGATGACAATCGTCCCTCACAGTCTTATGAAAACTGTAGTTATCAGCCCAACAGCTCGCATTGTTTGCTAGCAATAAATCAGATGTAAACAAAAGAAAATGTGTTTACGCACGTGCTGGAGGGACAGAATACTTTGACCCAGGAGATGTTAGCATAGAAACTTTGTCCCAGTAACTTTGTCACGTTTTTCTTGCTGAGGCAGACAGGCTTTTGTTCAATATGTTTCAGCAAATATAACCCTGAAATGCATTTTTAGATCGATACAGAAAGTTCTTTGAAGAAAACAAAAAAATGTTGAGCTAAAAATTCATAAACTGTTCAAAGTATATGATTTCTCCGATCACGTGAGTTTGACAAGCCCCCGAGTTCATCGCGTCACGTCTCAAGTACATCCTGTAGGTGGCCAAAGAGTCTAAGAAATGGACTTTCTTTTGTCATTTTTTTTCTTGCCTCCCATCCTCTCTTCACTCTGTAAGTTCCCTGGCCAATCACACACATAGACATTCCACTCAGCGAAAACCTGGAAATCCCAGCCTGAGTGTTTGTGAACCCCTGACACACTGAAGCCTTTTAGTGCTGTTACCGCTCCACCACGAGATCTGAGAACAAGTCACTAGTCCCTTGCATTTTTTATATGATTTTCTATGTCAGTGGTGATGATCAGTTAGGAGTATTTGTATCCCCTACTAACATAAGACGGGGATTTCCAGCAGCCCACTTGTTGAGAACAAAGCAATTTAGAGAATTCTTGTGTCACACACACACACACTGTCCTCACAGAGACTGAAGTTGTAACTCCACTGTCTTTTAGGACTCCTCCCTCCCCCCCCCCCCCTCCTTGCTATCCCTCCCTCCCCTGTCCCCATCCTCTCAAAATCAATTATCAGCCACGGTCAGCC
>JBCAUA010073186.1:0-10961 GCA_038406235.1 Peronia verruculata
TTGTTCGTTTGGTTCTTTTTCTCTTCCCCCCCCCCCCCCCAACCCCTCTTGTCCTTTGCCGCCCACGGCCAACTTCTGGTCCGCCATCTGTTATTTCCCCTTCCTCCTGCTTCTCCCAGGCAGTGGTTTATCTCCTTGCCCTTCTCCTGTTCGGCCCGAGATTGTTTGTGTCGATCTTTGGCTTGTCCTCATCACTCATTATGCTATTGATTCATTCCTCGCCACAGCTAACAACTTGCCCCTGTGTCCGCTTTACAGACCCTGTCTCCCTGGATTCCCTTTCTCTCCCCCTATTTCTCTTCTCCCCCCCCCCCCCCACACACACACACATACATACACACCTCTCGCTGATTAACTGGGTCGGTGGAGCTGTGGAGTGGAGAGAGGCGCCGAAGCTATCATACGTAAAAGACTGTTATCATTTGATCTTGATTTTGCAGCCAGGAAATCCTGCAGATCTTATGGTAGATCTTTCAATTATCTGTTATTGTCACCAGAAATATGTGTGAAGATAAAAACGCTCTCTCTCTCTCTCTCTTCTCTCTCTCTCTCTCTCTCTCTCTCTCTCGCTCGCTCGCTCGCTCTCCTCTGTGTGTGTCTGCATTGTGTGCGTGGGTTTATGCGCATGCACACTTGAATTAGTGAGTAAATGAGTGAGTGAGTGAAGAGACAGAGAACGATAGGAAGAAAGAGAAAGACAGAGAAGGCAACTGTATGAAACAAATCCAGTTTGCTGGAACCGCATATCCTAGAAAATGATGGATGGGAATTTACCATGTCGGCTTTCGCCCTTTCCCGTTTTCCCCGGAGAATTTCTCTCCAGTGGCAAAGTATTAAGAACGTATAAACGTGACAGTATGCCTGTTTTCTATCTTTGGATAAACCAAACCAAATGTGTTGGCGGAGATTGTAAAAGTCTGCAATGAGAGTGAATGTGCAGAAGCTTTTGACGTCTTTCCCCATACAGCTATCAAAATGGTGAACTTGAAATCTTCGAGTCAGTATAAACAATGGTGCAAAGATTACTCTTCAGTTGAACATTTTCTGGGTGGTCTCAGAAGCAGCTTTGATGGGCTGAAAAGTGGTGTTGGAATGTTGGAACTTAGGGGGAGGTTGGGAGTAGTTCTGTACGAGTGATGATGGTGATGATTGTGCAAGAACGACCAGTAAGTACAGTGCTCGTGCAGTGGTTACCACGTTAGATCGGACTGAGATTCTGACTCTCTGTTTTTGCAGTATAGTGAGGTTTGTTGTTGTTGTGTGGAAGATAAAAGCCATTCATCTGGTTTGAAGAAGTGATGATGTGGACATTTTCCTGTGAAGAGAGAGAGAGAGAATAAAAAAGTCCACTGCTGATGGTCAACGCTACAGAATGTTGTTGTCTGTTGTGTAGGTTTGTATAGTGGTGATTGCTGTCTGATGTATGAAAGGTTTGAGAGAGAGAAGGAAGGAGAGACCGATTTTGTGATCTACAGTTCTGATACCTGAAAATGGTAAGCCTCAAAATTGGTGATGTGATTGCCTGTGGATCATGGACAAAGAGAAAAGCATAGAAAAACAACATGGACAAACTCAAAATCACTTTTCTGCTTCCGGAGTTAGTCTTTCCACACCCCCACACCCCCCCTTTCCCTTTTTCTTCTCTGTCTCTTTCACCCCCCATTCTTTGTCTTTCTTCTCCTCCTGAATTTTACCTTTCTCTTCTATGTCACTCCCCACCACCACTAACCGTTTTACACTACTCTCTCTCTCACTCTCCCTCTTTTTCTCTGAAAAAGAAAAAAAAATAATAGAAGATGAAGGAAGTGAAGGAGAGGAAAATGAAGTGGACAAGGAAGAGGATAATGACCAAGCTACATAAGATGAGAAATGAAGACAGTGACCTCAGGAGGAGATGAGAATAGAAATAAAAGTTTATATAAGACTTGTCACAGAAACATAGTGAATCTGTGACAGACTGGGCAATGTTTAGCTTTGATGTTTGTACCAGGCTGTTTTACTGAAAGTCTAAGAAGAGAGAAAGAGATAAAGTAAAAGGCTGACAGTAATCAAGGAGAGGCCAAGCCAGGATTGGGAATGAAGATCGGGCTGGGTTTGGTTTAGATAGCAATTATCTTTTATGTATGGGAATCGATAAATGGATGGGGGGGGGGAGGGGGAGGGGATAGGGAGGAATTGGAAATTTATATGACAATCATACCAAGACAGAGAAATGTAAAGACAGGCAAACACTCAGTCAAGAATATAATCACAGACAGTCATGGCAAATAAAAAATTAAATAGACTGTGATGAAGTCGAACATCGGGAGAATGTTAGAGTGACAGAAGGGAAGATTATGAGTTTGATTTTTCTCCAGATGTGGATCCATGGAGAAAGTCAAGGGAAGATTATAAGTTTGATTTTTTTCAGATGTGGAGAAAGTCCATTTGGCAGGCTGGAAAATGTTTTAGAAGTGAAAAGTAAAAGGAAGAATAGTAACAAAGAGAAAACAATGCTTTGAGTGATGTCCAAAAGACCCTTATGCATCTGTTTCACCAGTGTTAGCAGAGATGTTTAAATATGAAACAACAGAAAAGATTGTGCTGAATTGAATAATGCTGTGTCAGTGTAGTTTTGGTCATTAATAGTTCACAATTTTTTATTTTTTTTTTACTGCTCCAGGATTATAAAGTGACCCTTGGTTATTTATAATGTATTATTTCTGTTAGCATGTGTAGTCTGAATTCAAGAAACTTTTTTTTTTTTTTTTTGTTAAATGAGAACTCTATAAATGAGAATTCTAGTGAAAAAGAATGTGTTCTTGCACAGAAAAGTCATAATGTTGGTTTTACTTTAGTGATGAATGTTCCATGTAAAAGATATTCGAAGATTGTCACCCTCTTGAAGTACGTTTTGTATGTTATCTACTTTCAGGCAGAAAGGCGCCTGTTTGCTATGTCCCTGCCCTCAGCTAACCGCCTACTGGACTCCACCCCCATCTTGCCCTCGCCGTGTCTGCTGCTGTGAATCCTCCGGCAAAATGCCATTGTTTGGAGGCCTCTTCCGTGATGCCAAGACTACCTGTATGTTCGGTGGTATTATGCTCATCAGCTATTACTTCATTATGGACGTCATTCTCTTTATGAGATTCAGAACTGTGGACATAGTGGAGGATTCAAAACCAGGCCCTGCTGATGAGATGTACTCTCCTTTTACTCATCTGTCTGTCAAAGCATTGATGAATGACCATACCAGTCAGTATGTCATTAGCCCTAGCGCAGAATATTTTGACATGATCACCAAATTCTCGACCACTTTCTCTTTTATCACACCAAATATAATCTCCTTTACCCATCTGTTCTTGGGGCTTTTGTCAGGGAAATTTGTGGCCTCAGAAAACTTGATGGATCGGAGAATAGGAGTCATTATTTTTGAGATTCGTAGCTGGCTGGACGCATTTGATGGTGTGGTCTATCGTTCTCAGTCTGGCACACATCTCCAGTTCCAGTCAGTGAGAGCAACCACAGGATACTATGTGGATATTACGTGTGATGCCATGGGTGGCGTCTTCTTCTGCTTTGGAATTTTGTTCTACTTATTTAAACGGTTTGACCCTTACAGATCAGAGTTGCCAACTTGGAGCAAGAGCCAGGAAGCAGTGTCGAAGTCTGGACTGCCCTCCAATGGCCATAGCTCCAGCACCAAAGAGTCCTATAGTAAAAAATATTTGTTCTGGAAAGTTTTCTGCTATGGAATTTGTTTGGCCTTAGCGGGCAAATTCTGGGATGTCATAGTTGGAGATTTCAAGGAGATCTTCCAGGTGCCCATGAAAGATCCAAAACAATCTGTAAGTATGAATTGGTAGATCTGTCATAAAGAGTTGTCCTTTCCTTGTTCAAGGTAGTGAAGATATTCATCATTTGCACATGCATTTTGTGCATCACAACCAAAGTTACAGGAAGATATGAATCTACATAGCTACTAAGTATCTAGAATAAGGATTTAAGGAATTGAAAACGTCATAAATTTTCAATGCAAGGTTTGATAGGAAGGTTTTTTTTTTGTTTAAAACACAAGGTTTTATAGGAAGATTTTTTTTTTTTTTTTTAATTCAAGAGTTTACAACAGTGTTCATTCTTCATTGTTACCAGTCAGGAAATTTAAGAATAATTTATTAATTTTTTTTTTTTTAATTTGGATGTCTGTGCTTATCACCACTTTTTCTGTTCTCCTGTCTTTTTTTTAACCATCTTCACACTTTCTACCTCATTTTTTCATTTCTGACTCAGTGTTCCTGTAGGCAGTGCCTAGATCTCTGTGTGTCCTACATAGTCTCTTTTGTCCTCTCTCCACAGATGTTACAGTTTGAGTTATGCCACTCATCAGCCACCATGTTTATTATGTACCTATGGAGAGTGTTTGAGGGGCAGGCCTTGCTGCAGTATATGCTGATCCCAGTTTTCTTGGACAAAATATGGGTGGGTCTCTTATTTCCATCACCTGCCTCTTCTCTCCTATCTGTTTAGCTTACTCACATTTTCTTTCTATGAAAGATATCAATACTGCAACAGCTCCCATATCACTTTGTCTTTTGTTGACATCATCTCTTCTTTTTGGTTACTTTAATGTGCAATTAAAAGATTTTATTTTAAAGAAGTGAGAATATAGGAAAGAATGTTTGTCTTGAAATCCTAGGGGTGTTCGAATGATCTACTTCGTCTTCTTTTAAATCATATTCCCTTTTTCACATATTATTTTAGAAGGAATAGGCATTAGTATATAGATGACTACTGATGAGCAAGTCTAGAAAATTTCAACAGCTTATTAATGCTTGGGAGAGAGATGTTATCCTTGATACTACATAAGGCAAAGCTGATGTTTTATTGTCATGGCAGCACTTGCATGATTCTGACTTGATTCGCTTCTTTGTTTGTTTGTTTTCATTGTCCGATCTTTGAAATAATCCATGTTGTGTTTGCTCACATTTTGACTAACCTGTAATATATATTTACTTTTTGTCATCCAAACTTAGTGAAGTATTATGAAGTGGACATGTGCATAATTTTACTTTAAAGGAGTTGTTTCAGTATTTTGAAAGAACATAATTGAAAGAAATAACTTTCTTCTTTTAATTGTTGTTAGTTGGTTTGGTTTTTGTCTTTTTTTTTTTTTTTTTATGCTGATAGAAGTTGTATTAGCAGTAAGATTAAAATATGAGCTGGGATATAGTCTCTGTTAGTCCCAAAGATAAAGGTCAGGAACAGTTCTAAGTCTCAGGATTGTTATGGCTGTTTATTCATCGTTTCTCAAATGTGCATTAAGATGAATAGGGGTGTGATATCTTTTCATGTCCACATTTTACAATTGCAGATTCTTTAGTACCAGTGATACTGGGTAATGTGCTCTGTTTTGATCTGTTGGTTCAGTCAACATTTTTAGGTTTAGTTTTGTTTGGTTTTGTTTCAGTTTCATTTGTTGCTGATGTTTACTTACTTCACTTAAATATTTTGGGTTAATGTTTTCAGTTATCCAGTTTTGACATCGAGACAATTTTTAACAAAGTGAACAAAAAACTATTATTGAAAGGCGAAACCTGAATCTTGTATCCATAAGCTCGCGCTGTCCATAGACACTAACTTTTAATTAACTTTTTCCATGACTGTCAACTCAAAATCTTTCTACAGGCTGTACCAGTTTTATTTTGTTTAGACCTGAAATATTTATTTTGCAGTTTCAAACTTTCACTTCATTTAACAAAACTTTTACACCACTTCAAATCTTAACTGAAAATCTGTTTGTATAGGAAGTTCTTTCATTCTTTTAAATATCACATATCTTATATTTATTCACATTTATTCTTATATTTTGTTTCTTTGATTTTCCCAGGAGTTCCTGAACTACACTCAATACATCATGTTGAGCATCATTGTTGGCCTATATGTGATTAGCCTATTATATGTCAAACATGTAAGTAATGATACATGTTAAATAGATTGGTGGAGGAAAAGCTGGGTGATTGATTGGTGAATGGACTGAAGTGAAATCTCCTTGTGATGGTGATCAGTAGTCTGTCCAGCGTTGTGGAGGCAAGGTGATCCCTTGCTCTCACTGTGGAACACACTGTGTAGTGAACAGTTCGTACAAACATGAGTGGTTATTTTGCAACATTTGATTGCAAAAACAGTGTCAGACAGGGCAAGATGAATGAGTGATTAATTTGAAATGCATGTTAGTTAAAAAGACAGGTTGTTTTGTGCCCCTGCTCACTGTGACAATGCAATTTCAGTTACCCCAAGCCTGTCGCTGTCACTACCCGGAGATTCTGAACAAGCCCAGTTTGGATAGATGGATGGATTGATGGTTGGGAAATTGCTTTTTGGTTACGGTGGATAGATGGTTAGATAAATGAATGAAACGGATGGAAGGCAGGATGCAGAAAGAGATGAATGGATAGATGTGTAGTGGAGGAAGGGATGGATGGATGACTGCCCGTTTGACTGGCTGGTTGTACCACTGCTTTTGTATCTTCTAATGCATGGATCTAATTTTAAGAATATTTAGAACACATCTATTCAGAATAACCCAAAGAGCATTGGAATAGGACTTTTATTGGATGCAATGATTTAATGTTTTTTTTAGTTTGTTGGAAGCTTGTTCATCATGAATCTGCCATCTTTTTTTTTTACCTCACAGTTGAGAACAGTAATGAACCTCTAGCTATGACCTTTGACCCATGCTGTGCCTCACCAAGTCCAAGCCTTTCTGCCAGCTATGACAACTTGCCTGCCACAGTGAACTGATTTTGGTTGCTTTGACAAAAGGGCAGCCCACCAAGTGCTCATCTGTATCAGCATGTGAATCTGCGGCCTCAGGATGGTCAGATTTCCTCATCACCAAGCAAACTCACCAATGATTTCATGCAACTCCGGATAAAACCTTGGTCTCAAGACAAGGATGTCAACCGTCATAGTAAGGCAAGAAGCATCTAACTGGGAAAGTAACATGGGATATGGCACTACCGTATTCTGGATGGTGAAAACCATAACTGACTTTTCAGGACATCCTCATTGTTTTATGTACATTTCAGCTTTAAGATGTATTTTTAATAGAATAAGGAATAGAGTTTGAATAAGGCAAGCGAGACAGTAACTATTAATTGATCACAACCAAGTTTTAATGATTACTGAGTTGGGTAAGAGGCGCAAATTTCAAAAAGTACCACTGAACAAGTATCATTTTAGAGAAATGGCTTGAAAATTTAAGATGTTTCCAGCATGTTGATTTCACATTATTTACTTTATGGAATTCAGGAGTTAAAGGCTTTGTTGTGCAATCAAAATGAAAAAAAAAAAAATTAATAGAAGGGATAGACATTGGAAATGAAAGCACTGAAGACTACCACTGACAGAAAAGAGAGAAGTCCAGGAGACCTGTCAAGATCACTCTACCATTGTTGTGGTCACTGTAATGTTTGAAGAACATGACAAACTTTTCTGTAAGTCCTGACACAAAACAGGCTTGAGGGTCACATTGTTTCCATTGTAGTCAGTACAAATGAAAAACATGTTCATGCTGTGTTCAGTGATATGTGATAGTACAGCATATGTAAGAAGATAGATGTTCTCTTCCAAAGTTTAGGTGTTCCAAAAATAACCAATTTGGTAAACTGTGGTCTAAAATGATCCTCATAAGTAGATGAGATTTAGTTTTTAATACGTTTCACTGATAATGAGTGACGTAACTGATTTGTGCTGCCTGGTAGTATTATATAGTGAATGAATAAGACAAAATATTTCTCACTAATTTGGGGTTAGAAATGATAAAAGTCTTGTATGTGCATAAGAAAAGGAGAGGAACTCAAAACGAATTGGCTGAAATAACCAATTTTTTTTTTTTTACCAAGTTGTATTCCATTTTCTCATGGTCTGATTTGAAAAGAGGTTGATTTGTAGAAGGACCTTATATTTCATGACAGCATTTGCTTATTGTAATGTTTATTTCAGTGTTTTACAGTGATGAACCCCTTGCATCTGTTGTGTGCATGCATGTGTGCAAACGAACAGGCAAGTGAGTATGTAAAGAAAAGGTTGCCCATGTAGTTGTGTCCATAAAGCAAAATAATAGCAGGAAGCAGCGTTGGAATCTCTATTACTTTCTTGTGTCCAGAGGTGTTAGTGCAAATTTGTATTTACAATGATGTGAATAGATCATATTTGATCATAGCAGTGAAGTATGTTACACTATGATATTACCTTTACATTATTTATGTTTTTGAGAGCTTTCTGAAATATGTCAATGTTTGGAGTCAAGTACTGCTGATGTGGGCTAACAGAAACGCTAGACAGCCACTCATTACCTGACATGTCCTTTGAAATAATCATAGACTGTACCCCTCAGTCTGAGCCTACCCATCTCCAAAACTGATCATCAATTCTTTGTATGCCAAAGTAATTTTTTGCTCTTTCACACAGAGTTGATTTCATCATAAAACTGAGAAAGTTTATAGCCCTGCACACAACTCATGGAAAGAACTTATAAAGTTTGAACAAGAGGAAAGGGATGCATAATCACTATGTTTCAAATAATTTGTTAAGCAGGCATGTCTATCTTTTCAAAGGAATACTTTTAAATCTTACAGAGATTCATGATTTAACCAATTTTAAACCCAGTGTGTCCGCAAGGCAGAAAAAGAGTTGACTGAAATCGCTTCAGCTTTATCACAAGCACTAAGAAATCCATCTGCAGATAGAGAGTACCTTTAATATGGATATCATGATATCAGAATACAAAAAAACAACATTATTTAAATTATTTCATTGTTGTTGTTTTTTTGTCACTCATTATTGTCAATTCTGTCATGAAAGATGGATGCCAGCATTTCCAAACACAAACATTTGTTTCATAACTTAAATGCTCAACTGCTGCATAAGTCAGATTTTTTATAAAGAAATAGTTCAGGAAAAAATATTACTAGTTCTTGTTATAATAGTAAGATGTTTGATTTCTGGACACGATTTTGTTACTGCTTTGTATGTTTTAGTTCACCATTCTTACTGTTATCATGGCTGCTGTCATTTCTTGTGGTTTCAATTGTTTGATGCCCTTCAAGTCTTGTTGTCATTTTCTAGAAACCCTGCCAATCAGAACTGTTGAAATCAAGATATACATGACTGAAAAGCATTAGATTATAACATTGTTTGTTCTACTGTCTAAGTAAGCATGTTTGTAGTCTTTTCTATGCTTTGTATTGCTAGGAACATCTGACATGTTCTCACTTGCCCTACGAGGTTAGCATCCCATATGAAGATGAAGAAACAAAACAAGTACTAACTTTGAGCTAATTTTTTAATGACATGGAAAGATAGAAAAAAATATATATATTTTTGTGTAACATTCAAAAACAAATAGTAGAGAACCCTTGAAGATTTTCATTCAGGGGGGTCAAAATTTTGCTGCAAGACTGAGCACTAGAAAACAGGCATTGTGCTTTTTGTAAAAGTACAACTGAAATCCAAGTACACATGGTCATCGTTCGTTTTCCTCTATCTTTTTTAATTGGGAAAGGTTAATAAAGATAATAGCAAGTATGAATGAGAGATGAGGGAAGAAACAATAGAAAAACCCAGAATAAGTGTGATGGTTATTCAGGTTTGCTAAGTTTGGAATCCCTGTAAAATATCATCTCTAGAATGTGAGAACCTTCAATTGGGAACTCTTGCTCGTGGTATTTTGCAGAGTACTGGTTTTCAGGTGCACTTGATCAGAATTAACTGTTACATTCATTTAGCTACAAAAAATTCCCATCTCTGCTTACAGTCTATAAAAAGTTGTTCAACGTGTTCATAACTGGCCAATATATGTAAGCAAAAGGGTGGCATATGCAGAGCACTTTGGGAGTTTATGACAGCATTGGCATTGTTTTTTTTTGAGTCACATCAGCAGACAGACGGTCCTACATAACTCTTGTTAGCTGCAATTAATTTTCTGCTTTTACCAATAGTAATTCCCCTCATAAATTTGTTAAATTAGGATATATGTCAGTTTAGCGTATAAAAAAAACACAAATCAACTACTTTTTTAAGCAACTCCCCTCTAGTTTCGTTCCTTTTGTAGCGCTTTTTAGTCTTGAAGGAGTCCATTTACAGCCTTGTAGCATGGAGTTTTTAAGGCTAAGCCCACGTCAACTGAGTGACGACTAAGTCATCACTTTGGGTAATAAGTGTTAAAGAAAATCAGTCTATGTGGACATACTTCTCATTGTGGCCATCACTGTCTCATCCTTATACAAACTAAATGACTGCCTTTTGTAGAACCATGACGTTTCCATCATCTACATATCACATCCCGAGTATGTCCAAGGGAACATAAGGAGCAATTGTTGTGTCAATGATCAAGGTTACTCACCTAACACAAGAGCTATACAAACACACTTTGTTTTTATTTAATTTTTTTTTTTTTTTTTATTTGTAATAATTTTTTGGAGCAAAATATGACAGCTATGTAAAGAAAAAAAAATTTGTGTGATTGAATTAATGTCATAAGTCCAGTCATTTTTGGGATACTATACTATTGGAAAGAAGGATAATGAAATAGCACAACTTTGCTTCTCCTATTAGTTAATTAGTAGACAGTCATGACATAGGAAAGCATAGTAGCAATAATCCTGACCCAGATGGAAGACATAACAGTTCAGGACCAGATTGTATTAGCAACTTTTGTCAAAATGGACAAAAGCTAAATAAGAAGGAAGACCACTTTGTTTTGTGTGGTCTGCAACAATAACTTGCTTCAACACCTACTTTTGGATGTGCCATTACTTTCCATGATAAAGGCCCTAGGATATTGACAGGGTAAGAATTGCTGTGCTTTCATCTAAATATCTGTGCATTTGTTTTCAGTTTCTCTCTCTCTCTCTCTCTCTTTCTCTCTCTCTCTCTCTCTCTCTCTCTCTTTCTCTCTCTCTCTCTCTCTCTCTCTCTCT
>JBCAUA010073197.1:0-10197 GCA_038406235.1 Peronia verruculata
GGGCGGGGGGGGGGGATTGTTAGACACCAACTCATCCTTTGTTGCTTTGTTTTTGTAATTATTTCTTCAAAGAAATAATTTAGAGAAAGGTAACAAAGTATACGACTCTTGAATTGTCGTTAAATCCCAATGAGATTTAGTTAAAAAAAGAAAGAAAGACAAAGCAACAACAAGCAACAAATCTTTATTTGAAAATTGCAAGAAAACCAACAATAGGCTTGTGGACTCGAAAACTTCTGAATGGATCCATCTGAAATTTGGCACAAAAGACAGTTGCATATTATGAATCTGTGTTTCTACGTACATACATAACCTCGACAAAAAAAAAATAATAAAAAGCTTATTAACTTTGACGTTCTTCTACAAATGTGATAATAATTGAATAATAAACTCCCGATGTAGCTTGATCCGAACTGTAGGTTCGATAGTATGACACGTGCAAACCACATTTCAGTTCAATCAGCCAAACTATCGACATAGAGGTGCTCACGCTTGCAATTCATTGTGAGTCGCACAGCTATCTATAATAAAATTATAGACTTGCAAGAAAACTCACAATAGGCATAGAGACTAAAAGAAATAATCAACTGGTCCATGCCAAATTTGGCACACGATATTACTGCTTACGAATCTGCGTTTCTATATACATAAACATATATATATATGTTTATATATATATATATATATTGTAAATCCCTCACGGCCGCCGTGGCTTCTCTTCTGATGTCCACTATAAAATTGTAAGAAAACCCACGATAGGCATATGAATATGAAAACACCAGAATGGATGCATCTGAAATTTGCCACTCCGTATCAAATTTGACTCACAACATTGTTGCATATGGATCTGTGTTTCAATGTACATAAACGCGAAAAAAAGCTTATCATTTTTTAAATCATTGGAAAAATGAGATAACAATTGAATAATAAACTCGCGAGTCTGCTTGATAGGAATTGTACATTCGATAGTAAAAAAAAAAAAATCTTTCAAAAGCGTTTTCTTTGAGTAACATTCAGTGTAATCAACTAAACAAATTAACGAGATGCGCACGCTTTGCGATATATACTGTGTGTTTTCTTCTTTCTTTTTTTCTTTAACCCTTTCAATCCTGGAAAAAGTAGGATCGTCTCGGCTTTTACAATTTGCCAGTTTCTGCTAAGAAACTTTGTGGGTAGAATTTGGAATTTGGAAATTTTGCCAGAACAGCGACACTCAGCCTACTCTTTCATCTATTTTGAACTGCCAAGGGTTCTTTAATGTGCGTAACATACACACGGAACCTCCAAAATATATTCGCACTTATGTGAGAAGACTAGGTGTCAGACTTCCCTACCCACAGGAAGCCAGGGGACTGTGAATCACTAAAAAAATGCGGGACTATATTTAAATATTCTTCCACGGCGGCCGTGGGTTCCCTTCTAGTATTCTCTTCAAATCTGTTCTAGAATATCGCTATGGCTAATAGCTAAAAGGATTGGTGCTCGTAATAAAAACTTTCAACAGGGATTTTCGAAATGTTGATATCATTCGGGTAATAGATAAGATTAGAGGACGTGACTCAGCATTTTACCCAGTCACTCAGCTGACTCAGGGAATCTGGGATAGGAAGCCTGACGTGTAGTCTCTGTCTGATAAAGAGAAACATATAGTTATACAGAAATATATTGACCCGTTTCTAATTGGATATATATCACAATGCCATGTCTGTATTTCCAGTATCTATTGTCAAATAGTTCAGTACAAGATACGGTCTAACATCCTGTGATGAATATATTTCATCCTCTGAAAGTTTGGCTTTACTCCTTTTTGTCACACTATTCTCTCTTCCACTTGCTCATTCACTCACTCACTCCTCCTCTCACTTACCAAATCACTCACTCACTCACTCACTGACTCACTGACTCACTCACTCACTCACCCACTCAGCCACTCATCCACTCCCTCACTTACTCAATCACTCACTCACCCACTCACTCACTCACTCATTCACTCACTCACTCACTCACTGACTCACTCACTCACTCACTCACCCACTCATCCACTCCCTCACTCACTCACTCACTCACTCACGCCGCAAAACTGCATCCATCTATCTTTTTGTATTGTTATACATTTTTTTGATAGCCCGGTTTTTTATACATAATTTGATATCTTTTATAACCCATAAACATGTAGTTCATTATTGCCGTGTTAAATGTACTGACCTTGTTAGGCATAACATAGCCGTTATCGTGCTGATGTGCCGCTAAACCCGAAAACACACACACACACACACACATACACACACACTCATTCACTCCCACTCGTTTCCTTCTTACAGAATGCACAATAAAACACATTGATACTGAAATGAGAGGTTCCATAAACAAGACAGGAGTTGTCCAGTGCTCATTTGCAAGGGACTGTCCAACCATGGATACCTATCTGTACATGGAAACATATAAATCGAAAAAGATCCAAATGAACCAATTTGGAATAAAGGAAGAGGATTCAAGAATAACAGGTAAGCAGATCGCACACAAGCCTATAACTCTAAATCGGTCTGCAGTCATGTATCTGTTCTGTAGGCGAAAAGTTTAGAATGTTGAGAGATAAGAAATTGCTCGCTTTGAACGTCTGTAATTTCGAGATTAGAATACAATAATATGTCACCTCATAAAAACAAACAAACAAACAAACAAAACAAAACAAAACACAAAAATAAGGTACACATTTATATGACAGGTACTATGACAAGCAAAATGTTTACTCAAAACAACTGAAACCAGGTTTAAAAAAAAAAAAAAAAGCACTTCACTTGTTGTTTAATTAGAGAACTGATTTACCAGCTTTAACCCCCCCCCCCCCATGAGCGGCCCGAGGATTAAGATCTGTGTTCCCAACTGGAATGGGTGTAAACCCGTCATTGGCAGTGGTGTCTCCCATAGAGTGCTATCATCGACATTCCATGGAAGACATCTCTTTTCTTTCTCTCTCTCTCTCTCTCTCTCTCTCTCTCTTTGTTCCTCTCTTCTGTCCCGCTTACGTTCCTCTTTTCTCCCTTCACGACGTCATCAGTACCTGGTTCAGTGAAAACACTGGTCTGACCGTCTCATCCAGCCTCCCTTCTTATATGCCAGACTGGACGACACATGCACACCGTCAATTTCCTCTAAGGAAGACAGGGCCCGACCAGTTGGATGAATTTGGGCCTTATTCACCCGCTCGTCTCAGACAAAGCCTAGTCGTAGCAGTGTGTTTGTGAGGATACAGTCCGCAGACTGGGCCATATCAACTACTAGGAACCCATTCTCCCCCCTTGCGGTCAAACCGACCGTCAACAGGGTGCTTACGTAATCGTGGGAGAGCTATTTGCAGCAGAAAGAAAGCAAAATTGCGCTATTTATGGGACGAGGAAAGTCATTTTGGAACACATTGATAATGTGCATGATCAGCAGTTTTTCTTGCGTCATAGTGGTCATCCAGTGTCCATCCCTGGCACTTAAAGTCGTGATGTTGCTAGGAGAGGTGATATTCAAGTGCTTTCTGCATCATTTGCCTGTATATAATCAAATGGCGATGATCTGCGGCCTCATGTACCAGCCAGGTGGAGCCGAATCCGGAAATATGCGAGGCCTACCGTTGAATGACGATTGGTCAAACACGTTAGAATTGACTTAGCAACTTTTTGATACCATTTTTACACGCAGAAAAGGCAGTACTTTTACGAGAAAACAAAAACGCAAAATCGCATTTTTTTGGGCAAAATCCATATTTCAGGACGAGCTCCCCCCCCCCCCTCCCCCTTCCTAAACATGCAGGACGTAGAAACCACGCCTTTCTCTTCTCTCCCTCCCCTCTGCCCTTTTTAGTTCCCTTGGCCCCTCTCTCTCCGCCACCCCCCCCCCCTCCTCCCATCCTCCTTTAGAACATATAGACGAACTGAAACAGTCGATAACAGCAATACTCAACCTGCTAAAATACATAACGGGAAGAGGATGGGAAGTTCACCAGAAATGCCTACTCATGGCCTACAAGACATTTTTACATGGAAATTAAACAACAGAGCAATAGTGTACGGAGGGGCAGCGAGAACAAACAAAAAAAAAAAAGGTAGACAAAGTTCAAAACCAAGCCCTTCTTGCAATAACGGGAGCAGCAGTAAATAGTAATACACAGACACTGGAAGTGTTAACATAATGCTTGAATGTCCCAAGTATAAGGCTGAAAGAGAATACGTAGTATAGCTAATGACGAACAGGGGGGAAGACCACACCCTGCATAACCTCTTTAGACTAAAGGAGGACGAGAAACATAAGCAGATACTAAAGAAAACTCTGGCAAAGATACCAACATAGACAAGCAAAACCAAAATTAGAAATGGTAACCCTCCCCAAATAGGATGAGGCAACACAGGGGATGCTAGGCCGGAGATAGACCGACTAACAGGGGCGAAATAGAAAAGCCAAAACGAGAATTAAAGGGAGGGACGGAAAAATAAATACATGTAACTTGAAAATGGATATAACGAGAGAGAGGGACAGGGAAGATGGTAGATTAGGAGGAAATCCATGCCTGCAGCAAAATACCACCACCAACAACAAAGACAAACGAATAGGGAGAGGGAGGGGGGGGTGAAAAAGAAAAGAACACCAAAAGAACTATGAATTTCCAGGGGTCTCCGGGTGGACGATCGTATCTGAAACTGGGAGGGAATAGTCACTGCGCTCTTCTGGACGGAGGCTCTAGACCCTGCCGACATGGATATACGCAAGTGACGGATTGCGCCATCGAATTACGGTTGAGTCCGGAAGACTGGCCCACCGAGCGATCTGACCTATCCCCCCCCCCCCCCCCCTTTCGGTTCCGAGACGCGGATTCGTAAAGTCCATCACGTTGAAGCTCGGGTGATGGGGACACAGAGTCTTTCGTTGTCCTCTGCCGACCGAGAAAGGCGAGGTGGTAGATAGAACCCTTATAGATCTAACCCACATTTGACCTAGGGATTCCCCAATATGCAGATAATGTACATAGCTATAATAAACGTTGTCCAAATAAATATTGTTAATTGAATGTTGTGAAATAAGCATATTCTCAGACCCTCGTGTTGGAGGACCTTTAACACCTTTTTGATTTTTTAAGACAGGATTTATTATTATTATATTTTTTTCTCGTTTGTTTTTCTTTTTTTTTTTTTTTCTCCTTTTTTTTTCAAAAGTAACGATAGGATTTTTTAAGACAGAAATTGTATTATTATTCAAACACATTTATATTAAAACACAGAATCGTTGAGATAAGTCCATCAGGACGTTAAAAGAAATATATAGAACGTAACCGCTCGTGAAAAAAATCCCTCTCCCGGCCTCTCCGCCAGTTCCTATTCCCCAGACAAGGAAAATCGACATTCTCCTTCCTTGTCATCCAGCAAAGTGGCAGGGAGAGAGAAGTCGTTGTCCAAACATAAAGTTTACAACGCTCTGTTCCAACCATCACCCAATCCCCTCTCCAGTCCACAATGGAAGAGTTCCAAGACACCCTCTTTGAAATTGCAAAAGCCTGTATTCCAAAAACTTCTACAGCTCCACGCAAGGACATGGCCTGTTCAGGGAAGCCTGCAAACGGGTCTTACAGACCCGCGAAACAGCCTTCTGTTTCTTCCAGAAAGGCTTTGGTCCATAGGCCCGTTCCCCCCATCTCAGCAGCAGTCTTTCGTGATGCCTATTTCTAGACTTGGGAAAGATCACACGAATCCCTCCAACTTTCGCCCCATCGCCCCTACCAGTTGTCCGTGTAAGCTGATAGACCGGTTGGTGACCAATCGTTTGAACTGGGTCTTAGAGGACAAACAATGACTTTCGGGCTTTCAATGTGGCTTCTGGGCAACGCTCTCCATGACAGACTGTCAAGAACTTTCTGGGTGTTGATGGATGTTAGTCATAACGTTGTAAGTGGTGACCAGGCCGAGGATACAGATGAGACGCATACAGTGATAAAGAAATAACAACAGGAATCTCCGACGTCGAAATGATGCACAATTTATTGCAGGTGATTGATAACAATTCAAACTCCAGGACAGGTGTCTTCGTGTTCCGATGCGTACAGCACACACTGCTTTATACCTTCCTTCTCACTCTCCGTCCGTCACACTCCAGCAGCTGAGCCTTTGTTTAGATACCAGCATATCTCGAATTCTCTGCAAGCTTCACGTCGTTGCTACAGCATTCTCTCCGAGTCACATCCGGTATACGCACACATTAATTGTGACGTGGCTCACATCGTGACGTACTACACACACACACGAGATCTAATTGGAAACATCTCGTGCAGACTTGTAGAGAGTATCCAAGACACATTCGATGACGCAATGTTTCCACGGGTCAGCATAATATGTACGCTGACAACACACATTCGCACGTATCCATTATCCACATTCATGATTCGTTACACAAACCATCTCACCCGCCTGGAAATTTCAGTCCGAGCAGACTTTTTGTACATCGACAACACATGGTGGCGATCCTCTTCGATTTGGAGAATACCTTCGACACCACGTGGAAATTCGGTATTTTGAGGGATTTGCATCGGCTGGGCTTGTTATCTTCCCATTTTCATTCAGAACTTCCTGAGCGGGCGGCACTTTAGTTTACTCTTCAAGTCTTCCTTTTCTGACTTCATTGAACAGGAAGACGGACTTTCGAAAAGGAGCATTTTCTCGCTCATACTGTCTCTCAGAATCAACTCCTTCGCAGATCGGCTGGCTCGGGGAACCATTATTGTTCCATGTATGTAGATGACTTCTTCATCTGCTTCAGTGTCCAGAGGAGGTCTGACATTGAAAGGCAACTGCAGGCAACCTTGAACAAACTCCAGGAATGGGCGGATACCAATGGCTTCAAGTTTTCCTCATAGAAAACTGTGGCCGTTCATTTTTTAAGAAAAAAAAAAAGGGGGGGGGTGAACAACGGAGGTCAAATTTCTGGGTGCGACATTTAACCAAAAACTGATATTCGTTCCCTGTATCAATTAATTGAGAACTACTTCCACGGAGGCATTGAACACCCTTGAGTCGGTATCAAGTGCGGCGTGGGATGCTGATACAGACTCCATGCTGGGCCTCTACCGTCCACTTGTCCCCTCTAAGCTAGACTATGGTAGCATTGTATACGGCTCGACCAAGCAGTGCTACCTTAACACTGTTCTCCATCAATCCCTTAGACTATCTCTGGGGGCTTATCGTACGTTCCCAGTGGAGAGTCCACGTGTTGCGGCAAACAAACTCTCTCTCAGAGACAGAAAGGACAAATTGTACACCAAAGAGTGCATCGAATCGTGAAGGCGACAGCTATAAAATCAACAGACAGCAACAAGCTTTACTCTGTCCAGCCTGTCATAGGA
Source organism: Peronia verruculata (assembly GCA_038406235.1). NCBI lineage: Eukaryota > Metazoa > Mollusca > Gastropoda > Systellommatophora > Onchidiidae > Peronia > Peronia verruculata. The sequence continues at coordinate 7,376 of JBCAUA010073197.1, forward strand.
CCTTGGCCAGGGTCTGCTCAGCTATGAGACGAGACCAGACCGTCCTCAACCGCCTTCACATGGGTCACTCTCACCTCGCCCAATCTTGTCTTCTCAGAAGAGGAATGTCCCCACATGGTGTATCCCCTGTCACTGTCAACTTAAAGTTGCACATAATATACTAATTAATTGCTATGACTTCAGAGACGGTCGATAGGCCCACTTCTCCAGTCGGTCTGTAAGAACCTATTTGAGAGCAGCAGACCATCTTGATGTTTTACACCAGGTTTGTCTGTATAACAATTTCTAAAATGACGTCACAACAAATAATTTGGCAAGCTTCCGACGATCCCCAAGGGACGTCGAAAACCTGCTTACATGCGTCTTTTAGTTTGTTGAAAAAATGGCCTAAATTTTTATACACATTTTGATATTCTTTTATAACTCATAAACAAGTAGTCCGTTGAGGACTATACCTTGATCTGAATTATACCGTATAAATGTATGCTCCGTGTTATGCACAGTACAGCCTTTATCGTGTTGATGTGCCGGTAAACCCCAACACAAACAAACAAACAAACAAATAATACCAGCTTTACAATTTATATAAATACAGTTTTATTGATGTCAGACGTGTTTAAATGTGTACATTCTACAAAAAACGAAACTTGTCTTTTTTTTTTTTTATCCTTAACGGACAACGAATACGGTGTCAAAATGTATCATACTTTCAACACCTCCCGGTGATTGGTCAGTTGAGGTCTTAGTACAGCTGAATTGATGAAGGACGACAACAACAAACAAAGAAGAAGAAAAAACACAAAAGAAAACAAACGAAAACATAATTATGTGTTGGAACAAATAATTTAGAAACGCGTGAACTTCAGTGAACCGAAATCCAGGGCTTGAGTTTCTACCTAGATGACATTTCAATCTATAGTGTCATGCTACCCATTCTAAATCTAAATCTACCTTAAATTCCTATTTTTAATAGGGATATATAAACGTAAGTTTGAAAGATTGTCACGCGGTTATTTCAATTTTTTGGTTTTTAACGACATATAAGGATAAAAATGAGGTTGGTTCTTTCCATTCTATTTCCAGGTCTAGATTCCGATTCCCAGAAAAAATGAATACGAATCCTATCTTGACTGGACTTTGCATTGTCCAAGGACTGTGTGGCCGTGTTACTCTATAACTTCCTTCACATTGACCGTTCTTTCTACCGGCTTGTGCCTGTGTTCAAATGCCAAGCCCTGGGTGTCATGTAACAAAACATGTTATGGACAAAGGGGAAACGCTTTCATTTATAAGAATCAGTTTTTGGGAACATTTCTTAACGACTTAGACCTGCCTAAGCACCGAACAATCACCTTTGGAGCTAGGGGCATTTGGAAAAAAAGTTATGTTCCCACGTACCTCATTAACGTGATGAAGATACTAAAGGAACTTTAAATAACCTTGATAAATCTGAGGAAAAAATATCAATGTCAAGAGGCCTGAATACAAGATGTGTGTTTCATCCTTCAAACATTCGGAGCTTTTGCAACAAAAGGATAGTGCTATCCGAGACGAAACTGTATACCGAGACTTTTACTACGAAATCGGATCCTCAGGTAGATCGTTAGTCTGCCTTGACATTCAATGCTATAAATATTTCTCATGGAACACATGACACAACAATCAGCATGCTTTCTTCTCTCCATCATTAAAGTCTTTCTTAACCCCTTGACAAATATAGTTGTTTTTGTCTGTAGCGACAGGGTTAATTTCACAACAGATTTTCTGTTTATCAGGTGTACTGTCAGTTGAAAATAAGAACGCATTGCCGCAGAAGCTGACCCTAAATGTGACTATCGCCAATATGCAGTGTACCGACCACGGCAACTACACATGTGGAGCTACCTACAGTTATACCCTCATCAAGTCAGAGGACATGAAATGGTTAAAAGTAGCCTGTGCGTATGCGAGTTTTAGAATGAATAATTAGATGTAAGTTTGTTTGTCAGTGAGGAGATGGCTGTCATATCTTGTTCTGATATGCTGAAGTTTTCATTCTTCGACAGACAATTGTTTTTCATACCTGTTCCCCTCCTAACCATTGTTTTCGTTACTCATCCACTGCCCAAGCAGCCTGACCCTGACATGTCCAGGGCAAACACTAGCCAGGTGCTATTCTCAAACATGTCCAAAACAAAACATTCTGGAAGTCATTATCCAATTTTACCTTTTCTAGGATATTTCATGTGTCAGTGTGGTCAGTCCTGGTGACATAGGTTGTCCTTTCAAAATTTGTGTGAGCCAAGCTGAAAGAGATATTGAGCTTGCAATGAAAGATTAGTTACGACAGAAACCAGAACAGACTGTTCACTCTGTATAATTATTATTAACACAAGTAAGTAAAAAAAAAAAGCATTGATTATCATCACGATGTATTCTCTGTTTTCTACACTTCTGTCCTGGATAGATATTAAAAAGCCAGAGATATGGAACACTGTCCCTGCAGACTTAGAGAAAGTTGACATTTCTGCTGAAGAAGTGGTGGCGCATTGCGATGGTTACCTACCAGCAAATGACACATATTCATTGCACTGGAAACTGTTAACTTCAGGCAAATACACCAATGTGCCAGAGGATGGTGGACGTCACAGTGAGTGCGTTGAAACACTTATTTAACCACTTCTATTACGTTCATATTGTCAGAATGTTAAAAAAAAAAAAAACAGCCAAAACCTTTACAATTTTTGCTGTGTGTGTGTGTATGTGTGTGTGTGCTGACTTTTTCAGATGATTTTTTTTTCTTCATATAAATGAAATAAATAATAAATAAATGCATAAGCGGG
>JBCAUA010073208.1:0-24817 GCA_038406235.1 Peronia verruculata
GATAGATAGATAGATAGATAGATAGATAGATAGATAGATAGATAGATAGATAGATAGATAGATAGATAGATGATGGGTGGGTGGATGGACGGACGGACGGACAGACAGACAGTCACTGACAGTCAGATAAATAGATAGATAGAGAGAGAGAGAGAAAGAGTGTCAGGTCGTAAACAATTCCTCCCTTATTTTCACTGATGTGTTCCTAAGATTGCGAAATGTGTGTTTACGTGTCATCTGTTGTCACACTTTCATCGAATTTTTATATCTTTTTCTTCATTCTTTCCGATGTTGGTAGAGCTGCTAGTGCGCTTTTGAGTGGTTTTTTTTTTTTTTTAACGATTTCCCATCCGTTTTTCTGTTGACCACTCCGCCTCCTACCGAGTTTCTGGATTATGTTATTATCATTATTTTCATTCTTATCATAGTTATAGTCATTATTAGGACATAGGCCTACTAGAGGTAGAAGAGTAGATGGACAGAAGGACAGTTTGTAGGATGGATAGACAGGTTTTTCTGCTTTTTTTTTTATTTAATGCGGAACTGCCACTGTGATAATTTTCGAGTTTGGAAACAAAAATAATTGTTTGTCAATAGGAATACATGTATTTTGTTTCTTTCCATAAAATTGAAATTGTTGAAAAAATGAATTAGTCAATGAAATGCGCTCATAAAGTAATTTACTGATAAATTAACAACAAAAATACATGTATTAAACTGAAATAAAATATCTAATGCTTTATAAGCATACTAGAAGAGAACCCACGGTCTCAGTGGGAGATTTTTAAAAATATAATCCTGCGACTTAGTGTATAGCAAGCATGCGCACCTTGACGTCCGTACTTTGGTTGATTAATCTGAATGTGTCTAAAAAAAAAAAAAATGTGTTCCGAGCGAGCCCTACTATCGACAGTACAATTCGGATCAAGTACCCTCGCGAGCTTATTATTCAATATGGTTATCATAATTTTTGAATAACTTCAAAAACAATAAGCTTTTTACGGTTTCTGTATACAGAGGCACAGATCCATATTATGCAACAATGTTGTGTGCCAAATTTCCCGGTTCAGCATTGCTGATGTTCCACTTCAGGCTCAGAATGGTCAACAGGACTATCCTGAGCTGTTTTTCCTCTCGCCGGGTCAAGTTCCTTATTCATACCATAAGTACATCGCGAGCTCAGTTCTTTGTTATCCTATCTCTATTTGGGTCCATTTGGATATATAGGCCAATATGTTATGTGAAAAAGGGATAGTAAATCTACCATATTATTATACTCTAGTCATTTCACCTATCACTTGCCCAAACAGGTATATTTTGAAACTCATTTTGTCCTATCTCCTATACATATGTACAAAAACAGTTGCTGACCATATAACAGCAATTTTCTCAAAAAGTGAAAAATGGAGATAAGGCAACAGAGAACAGAGCTCACGCACTTTGTAATATATATTGATATAATAATTATTTCTACGTACAGTCATTGTATTAAATAGACAGTGCATTGCATTCTCTCGCTAAATGTTGCCTTTACGGCCAGCGGACTGCGTTACCAGGTTTCATTCCGTTTGGTTTATTTATTGAAAAGCAACCTGCGCCCCCATAACATACATATATATACACACTAGGCTCATGGTGGTAGTGACGCCTAACCCTTGTCACAGGTCTTAATGACCTGTCCACTATCATTACAGTGATATGATATTCTAAACCCTCTTATCGTCCATTATGAGATTAAATTGTATAGTTCCTGCCTACCAGTATGACGATCACGACCGCGGCTCTATCGGGAGCCTACACTCTTGGGCGCCTGCCCCCCCCCTCCTCCCACACACAAATACATACACCAATTTTAAATGATTCGTAAATAAGAGGAAAGAGAAACTTTTGTCGAACAAGAACTGTTTCAGTAGTGACATTTTGGATTTCGACTGTTAAAATAATGTTAGAAAAAGTAGATCTAACTCATCTGGTGAAATAAATAGCCTAAGAGTGAAAAAAGAAAGAAAGAGGAAAGAAAGAGTAAAAGAAGAAAGAAAGAAAAGAATGAAAGAAAGAAAGAGAGAAAGAAAGAAAGAAAGAAAGAAAGGAAAGAAAGAAAGAAAGGAAGGAAGAAAGAAAGAAAGAAAGAAAGAAAGAAAAGAGAGCAGATCGAATGGACAGATTAGTATTCTGAGAGCGAAACGGTTAAAATCATAATTATCACTACCATCATTTTACAAAAAAAAAAAAACATCTTAAAATTAAAATGACTGTCCACCGGCAACCAATCGAGTCCTCGAGCTAAGCACTATGTCCGGCCTCGTACATGACCTCTTAATTAATTCGGGATATCCTCCCCATCCTGGCAAATCGGTTACTATGTCCCAGTCGCCGGCTCCCTCCAGTATGCCACGTACTGGAGTGTTGCAGGGGATCTTGGTGGGAATACTTGTTGTCTCTTGGACGAATGTATTTTTCCGGGATTTATCTGGTTTCTCCGGCTTTGTCAGTGCTGATGCAACCGTACTTGCCAGCACTTCAAGCACACGGTTGTGCCGCCAGTTATATCTTCCACTGGCCAAGCCGATTTTGCACTCAGAGAGAACATGTTGAAATGTCTGTTTCCTCTCACAGAGTGGACATTCATCGCTAGTCTCCTTCCACCTGGTGATGTTAGTTTTTGTGGGAAGCAGATCAAATGCGGCACGAATACTGAAAGCCAGTTTCATGGGTGCCACGTGCCAAATGTCCTTCATGCCATGGCTCTTTGGATGACACAGTCCCAGTTTGTCCACTGCCCCTGTAGCCCCTGCTGAACTGCTTTGTGGACTCTTTTTTCGTCTTCCTCGTGCCTGATTTCTTGGAGAACCATGTCTCTTCTTTCCTTAGGCATCGCTGTGGACCACACTGAGACCGTTTGTCCACCGATCCCGATCCTTTCCTATCCGATTGGGTAAATCCGATGATCTCCCTTATCTGTAGGGACTGTTTTGCTACATCGACGGCTTCTTTTGCTTTCCTCTTTCGGCCCGTCTTTTCAGTTCAGGTTCTATATTCTTCACAACATCATCCTGTGAGCCCTTGAACATCATGTGAAGGCAGGCACAGAAACGGGCAAACAGATGGACAGACAGACTAGCAAACAGACAAATAAGATAGACAGACAACAGACAATTAGAACGACAGGCAGCAGAGAGAAGGACAGGCATCGGTTAGAAGACAGAGGCAGAGAGGCCGACAGACAGACAAGCAGACAGATAGACAGATAGACAGAAAGAGCTAACTATTCCGTACAAGACAAACATGGAGGAGCAGTATGAGTACAAGATGGCCAAGTACCAAAATCTCCTTACGGATTTACGTAAAGCCGGAATGAAGGCGAGCATATTCGCAGTAGAAGTGAGAGCAAGGGGCTATGTTGGTTCAACAGTATATTCCCTACTGAGGAAGCTCACCTTAGGTGGCCGAAATATTAGAGTAGAAGTGCCCTGCGTGAGGTAGCAACAGCAGCAGAGAACTCTTGCTATCGGATCTGGTTCAAATGAAACGATGTGTCTCCTACACTACTTGATGCAGACGGTAAATTTAGGCAGATTAAGTTATGCCATTTAAAACAGTGGCAGTGGCACGAGTAGCTTAGCGGTTCAAATCCCACCAGAATCCCTGAGGAGGGGTCATGACCCCGGTGTGGCCAGGGCTCTAGAAGATGTCAGGAACTTATAGGTCGAAACTTCTGATGAAAGAACCCACTCTTCCTCTGAAGACCGTCACTTGTCTCGCTCCACCCGAGGAGCTTTCCTACCACTGTCCATCTGCCTGTCTGTCTGTCCATCTGCCTGCCCGTTTCTCTGTCTGCTTGTCTGTCAGTTTGGCTGGCAGTCTATTGCCTGTCTATCTATTTATATATTATTTCTCTCTCTCTCTCTCTCTCTGTATATCGTTTATGTACATTAGTATATAACTAGGTCATGTACGCCTGTGGTTATGTAATCATGTAAATAAATATTGTTAAATGTTATTATTATCATCAATTGGTTTTGCTTTCAAATTGAACACGAACAGTTAACATGATTAGTGGGGGAATCTTAAATCCATATTCTTGGAAAACTATGGAGTAGCACCCTAGAAGGTAAAGTCTGACGCTGGTCTGTATGCCTCGGCTGCAGCTTTTCCTGCTTCTTAGTGAGTGTTTCTTCGAAGTTGGAGAGGCTTTTCTGCACAATCTGTCTCCAGGCTGGCCATTCGAGGTCTGTTCCTTCGCAGTTGTTTGGTCAATATTCAAAGCTTTTACGTCCCTCTTGGGTATGTCTTTGAATCATTACTGTGATCTGCCTGTGGAACGTTTTCCCTGCACGAGTTCTATAAGGTCCTTAGGGATCCGTTCGTCATCCATGCCCACTACATGGCCAAGCCAGGGCATTCATCTCTTGTTCAGCTACGTGTAAATTCTGATGCATCCAGGTGTTTCCAGGACCCCTCCCCCTCCCCCGGCGGCCCGGGGTATATAAGTGGGCTCTCTGCTCCCACCTGCAGGAGGTGAAAGCCCACCGTCGGGGATGTTTCCCATAGAATGCCATTCTCAACGTTCCAAGGGCAACATCCCATCTCTCTCTCCTTGTTCCTATCTTCTGTCCCGCTCTCTTTCCTCTTATAAGTGTGCATTTCCAACCGAGAGGATTTCACTGAAATGTCTTGTGTTAAATATGTTGAACCTTCAATTGTATTACAAATGCGCATTGTTTTTATTCTGAGCACAATTACTGTTTTCTGTGGCAATGGTCAGCGAATTTATCTCAAATACACGTTCAACCAACCAAGCAATCAACCAAGCAAGCAACTTACCAACCCATCACCAGCCAGCCAAATGATTGATCAACCAAATGACCAATCAACCAAACAAGCAAAGAACCGACTTACCAACCCACCCACCCACCCAACCAACCAACCAACCAACCAACTACATGCATGTATACACAAATAACAAAACAAAAATCAAAGAAAACAAAAAGACCTGATATTTTTTTCCCTAGCTTGGTAGCTTTTAATAACTAGGTCAACAACATGATGAACGATGACATCACATCACGAGGAAAAAAAAAAAAGAAAAACAACTCACAGTTTTCACTGTAGCACGTCACAATAATGATGGACAGCACCTCACCATAACAACGAGGACTCCGAGAAGAAAGCTTATCATAAAAATCAAAATAAGACATGCCATACACAGAAACATATATGCACATAATATTTATGTACAATAATTATATCAATATACATAGCTTGTGTAATATAATAATAAAATAGATATTTATATCTTGTACATGACAAATGTTCTTGACACACATACCAAACACAGAACATCATTTGTAAGTTGTAAAACAATCACCCAAATCCCAAAGTTTGGATTCATAAAGCTAGAATTATCTAGTGTGTATTTCTAAAGGTCTGTCAATATCAAAGCCATCTCATAGAAACAAATATAAACATTCCACTGTGTCTCAACTGAGAACAGTTACTTGAAACAGACCAGCATCCAATATCCAATATCTAATATCCGGCGATTCCAGTAACAGTACATCTGTGCAAACCATGATTTGAGTAACAAATTGATATAATCAACGCATAAGTTGTCGACAACCACGGAAGTTTCTGGAAAGTAAATACATCATCGCCAATCACACATAAAATATCACAGTCAGGCAGTCAATGTGCTTTCTCAATGAGGACCCACAACAAAAAAATATCCTACTGATTTTTAACATTATTTGTCTGTTGGCGATAATTTGAAATTTACTAGTATTCAATTAATAAATAAAAAAAATAAATAATTTTCAGAAACTCTTCATATCATGCATTGGTCAACAAGCAGAACATGGTCAGGAACTACCGTAGTTTATTCAATACACAGCCATACAAAAATCTACAAAAATTACATGTACTATAGATTTTAATTCAGGATTTACAAACTACTTTGTTTACACATCCCCCCCAAAAAAACGAAATATTTTTTTTTTTTTTTTTCTGAGTAAGTACTCCACAACAAAAACAAATTAAAAATATATATTTACTTAAAACTTGAGAAAATATCAATACCACAAATCAACAATTGTGAACAAATTTGTCAATGATCCTTAAACAAAACAAGATAAAAAAAAAAGCCTCAATCAATAATACTGGACAGTATCACAAAACAAAAAATGACTATGATATTAAAAACTACACCTTCTGTAACCTGCTAAGCAAGACAGCTACAAGTAGCATAAAACTTCAGATGATTGATGAATGATATGAATCACTTCTTCCTTAGTTTCTCATGAAACAAATATAACAGTCAACAATAAAAACAACAACGGCAAACAAATGGTGACCTGAAAAATTAAAGAGATTCAAATGACAAATGTGACCAGTCAAAACCTATCTATAGTGCGATGTGCAATATTTTGTTTTCTAATGTCAAAACTTTGAAAGTACAGTGCGGTCTGCTTCAACATCAACAGCTTAGAGTACATTCTTAGCAGTCCTATTATTTTTTCCCTTTATTCCTAGTATTGGTCAATGTCAGCTTGTTTGAAGTCGTGCTGGTCCCGAGAGGTTCACCAGAACCAAACTTGACTGCATTTTCACAGAAGGGAAAGTAGTGGCACATACAATAGTTCATTTTTGACTAAGGACAGACACAGAAATCCTCAGCTGAGTGTTTGTACCCCCTGCTAAAAACTGAACACTCCTTTATATGTGATACTGTTCCACCAATCGATCTCACAACAGTTGTCACTGGTCCCATGCATTTTTGCTGTTTTTTCTATGTGAACAGTTTAGAGTGTTTCAATAAACAGATGGCCATTTCCAGCCATTAGCTTCATCAAAACAAATCTATTAGGTCTATCTAAAGTCCACAATAATGTAGACAAATCAACGGACATTTTTCTAACCATCATCTAGCTCTATTCTTTAACCACTGTTTACAATCTTTACCTGGCTATTAAATTTTCATTTCCACCTATAGCTTAATATCTTCGCTTACCAGAAGCTGAACCAATGCCTACAAATCACATGGCGCTTCAATAACAGCTGTGCAAAAACTATCTGTTGTAATTCAGAATTTTACCTCAAAATTCCTCTAGTTTGTTCCCAGTTTCTATGTACATCAAATCATTCTGCAGCGCGGCAGTCATCTGTTGTCTTTTGTTCTGAACAAGAATGTTACTAGCAAAAGTACATCATTTTGTTCTGAACCTAATCAGTTCTGGTATTTAACTGATGATGTGATAGGGACAATCAGAACGGCTGCAAAACTTCATACAGAAGGACTGAAAACATATGAGACTGAATTACAAGAGGCTGCACAGACTGAAGAAAAAGAGGCTGTTGCACGAAGACATCAGGTGAGGCATCATGACAGGACTTTGCCTTGCACATCAGCCTTGATAGTTGGTAAACGAGAAAAGATCCAGCCCACAGTGGCCAGGCCAACATTTTGCACTTGTCAACAATTCATTTTACTCTCAGATCCAGAGGAAAACATTCTGCATAAATTGTGCCTCAAATGACAACTCCCATTCACTGGTATATGGTTCACTTCAGAAACAGCAAACAGTGTGGGTGAACACGCATCCAGCAATAATTTCTATTTCCTAAAATCTGTTGACAAATCTGAACAGAGACAAAACAGCAGGAGCTGCTTCTTTACTGTTTGTTCAGTTCAATGACATTATTTCACAAAAAGCAATTCTGAATGTCCTTGTTTCCGAAACGACAGGCTGGACATTATATGCACCAGGATGATATTTCCTTCATACCAGGCTGATGTGCCAAATCTTGGTTTTCTAAGGTTTGCTAACATGCTCATCATATCTTGGTCATATCTGATCAACTCAGGATTTGTAAAGTGGTCCAGCCACATATTAAGAAAAACAAATGTTGTTTTCTTTGCAAAGCCTTAACAGAGAGTGTAGCTCAGCCTTTACAGCACAAAAAAAAAAAAGTGAGCACTGATTAAAACAAAAAGGTTTTAAAATACATTATACTAATCCTTCTATCAAGAAAGCTGTCTCTGAAGCAGCTGAAAGACATACCACACATGGAAACCAAAAAATGAGGAACTTCCTGGGTTTTATTTGGTCTTTACATCATATAAAACAATGAATGAATTGTCTACATCTGAAAGATAACAAACAAAGCACACAGTCAAAGATTTGGCACACATACAAAGAAAAGCTGCTTAGAATTCTCTGAACACTGCAACAGCTTCCAGAAGAACAATTAAAAATTACTGTGTGACCAAGACAAACAAAGAAATATCCTGATGAATAATTATTCATACAAATCTCCTTATGACTCCTTTCGCACTGATACAGTGACTTGAAATCAACTGTTTAAATCTTCATAAAAATTATGCTGTAACAATAAAGATCAGCACTCTCATCACAATAGAACTTGATGATTTTTTTTTCCTAAAAAGAAATGAAATCTTTAATGTCTTTCCCTAATGTCATTGAAATCTGGAGAAAATAAAGTGAATATCTACTTCCCCCTAGTAAACTTTATTCAGTTCTCAGGGCAAAATAATTACTTGCTATAAATGGCACTGCTATAATATATTATGCCTTCTTTGTGATGAGCCTTTCTAGGAAGGGCAAAAGCAGATTTTGCACTATGCATAAGTGTTGTGTCGTTCTATTCATCCAAATCATTGGTAAGAAACTATCAATTAGTTAAGGTGTCAGACTGACTCCTTGAGCCAAAAAAAAAGAAACACAAATGTGCCGACACTAAAAAAAAAAAAATTTTAAATGGTGAAATCAATGAACTAATCAAGAAAATTAGAAAGTTAATCCATAGTTAATCTATATATTCCAGTCTCTCTGTGATGCCAAATCTATATCTCTCATAAAGATTATATGCATGAATCATGAACTGTGTTATAAGATTTTAATTATTCATTCACATTACTGAATTGATAATTCTATCCTCGTATAAAAAAATCAAACTGAAGAGGTCAACAAGTCAACATGACAAAACAACAAAACTTTGTGGATCACTAGATACTGGATGGCAACAATGATACAAAACAAACAAACAAACAAACAAAACAAAACAAACACAGAAGAATGACTATCTTGCTTGTCAAGACAGACAGAAAGAAGCCCGTGCCACACACCCACGCATGCCAGGGGTGAACAATAAATCAACAAATACTGAATGGTTTGTACCCACAGAAAGGGGCAGGTAACATATGAGACTAAACAGTGTGCATGACAAATCAACAAACTACATGTGTATATGTTTTTTTTTAACATTTTTTTTTTCTACTTTTTTTCAAAATGTCACAACCATTTACAGTACAGTGAAGTACACAGACAGAGATACAAAACATCTGGGTAAAGCATGACAGACAGACATTTCTCTTAGATCTATAAACTACTTTGGTTCTATTTTTCACTTCATATAAGAATATAATGTCATCTGAAAAGATAGATTTAATGACAAGCTGTCCTAGATGAAATGGTTTATCCCCCTGCACAAAAACTGTTGCATTTCGTCACTTTTTCAATCCCATTTACTGCAAAGAGAGATTGGTTTTTAATCCTCTATCATACCTGAAGGATTCCATTATGAAAAAATATGATGAAGAAAAAGTGTCAGGTCCTTGCTGGGTGCAGATTTGTTAAGGTTTAAGGGGACTCCATAGTAGAAACCACTTTCTTAAAATTCTAGTTAAATGAAGCAATTAATGTGATTATAATGTAATACAAGCTAAGAAATGATCATTCATATGAGAAAACATGCTACAAAATGCATGGCTGCCATGGAAAGGTGGCCATCTTAGATTTTACATCAAAATTAAAACAATTTTATTTTCTCAACCATTTAAAAAGTAAATGATGAAATTAATTTTTTTTTTTTTTTGTTGCGTAGAACTCAAAAGACATAAAATCAAATAAGTTGGCCAACTCAGTAGTTGACTGAGCGATAAATTAACACTACGGTGCTTTTATTAATGTTGGTTAATATTTAAGCAAGTGAAAATTTTGAGGCTGGCCAATACTTTAAAAAAAAAAAAAAAAAATCATTAAAAAAACATCTTGGATATCAAAACAACAAATAGCCAGCTGTTTGTAGGTATGAACGGAGGTAAAGTGCGTCAAATTTCAGGGCTCTAAGTGCAATGATAAAAAAAAAAATTAAGAAAATAGTATCATATTTGTCAGAAAAAAAAAATAATTTTAAAGAAATGAAGCTATTGGGGGGGGGAGTACTTCCAGACCATATTTTAGCCATTTACAGATTATTATTATTTTTTTTTCAATATAAATAGTATATTTCTCCATTGTACAATGATTATAGCATCTTTTAAGAATAAAATGAAAACATGGTATTTTTGACCCAAATTGATATTTTCTATCCTTAAGAATGACAAGACCAGGGTGTAGAAAAATTCTATCCTTCTTTTACTTATGTTTCTCAGAGGAAAATAATTACATATTTCTTTCCAAGTATGAACATGTACTAGCCTGAGAATGAGTCAGTACAGTGAGGTTTTTTTTTTTTTTTCATTACTCGCTCTCATTATTTCTCCTCTTAGTCTTTCCCATTCTCTTCTGTGTTTGAAGTGTGAGTCAATCTCCAGCAAAATGTCAGTGTTAATGTCACGCCCCTCCTGTAAAAGAAAACAATCACTCTGGGCTGCTGCCTTGTTGAGAATAAGTTTTGGCACATCATGATGGAAAAGTTGGTTTAACAAGCGGATTGACTCACAACATCTCCAGTCCCCGTTACAAAGCGATAATACAGTCTGGGCTACTATTCATTAACTGTTTAACAACTCACATTTCTAGTCCTCAGCTACTGTTTATTAACTATTTAACAATTCATATCCTCTGTCCCAGCTACTATTTATCAAGTGTTTAAAATTCATAGCTCGCATATATCCAGTCCCCATTATAAATCAACATCTCCTCAACTCCAGTCCCCAGGTACTGTTTATCAACTCGACAATCCAGTCCAGATTACTGTTTATCAACTGTGTTAACAATTCACATTTCTAGTCCTTATTAACTATTTAACAATTCACATCTCCTGTCCTAACTACTATTTATCAACTGTTTAACAGCTTGCATCTCCAGTCCTGCCCACTGTTTACCAACTGTATAACAATTTACATTTCCAGTCCTCAGCTACTGTCTATCAACTATTTAACAATTCACATCCCCTGTCCCAGCTACTATTTATCAACTATTTAAATAGCTTGCATCTCCAGTCCTGTCCATTGTTCACCAACTGTGTAACAATTCACATGTCCTGTCTCCAGCTGACATCTCATGTCTCTTCTCTGGCTACTGTTAGTCAACTGCTCAACAAATTCATATCTCTAGTCCTAGCTAATATTTGAGAACTGTTCAGTCATTCCAGTGTTAAAGGACAGTTCTGGCCAAGTACTTTTTCATTCTATTGTCCAATGACATTCTTTTAAAAAAGAATATAATGTTGCAGTTTGAGGAGCCCGCTTATTACCCAATGACATAAAACCATTATTTCCTGGGCATAATTACAAAACATCATTATCGATCTTGAGACTCCATCACTTTCCACAGATACTTTTAGGGTTAAAAGAGAGGTAAAAACCTAGTGGAGATATGACTTAATATACCTAATAAAGAAACAAATCTAATATAGTAGAATCATCTTAATTCGAAGTTGAAGGGAAAAAAGACTGATTTTGAAGTACGAAGTGGCTAGGTTTACGGCAGCCGTAAGTTTTAATTTTCCTTTATTCTTACGCCACCCTCATGACTGATGACGTAGACCACCATCAGCTGACTACTGTGAACATGATTATAGTTACGTCCTTCGAATGCTGCTGCAGGCTAGCAGACGATGTTTAACACCGGTGTTAACATCGCTTTGTTAATAATAGTGGTGGATAATGAAGCTCTTGAAATGTCGAAAACAACGCTCCTACTTGGAGCCAAGCTGACGAATCGGCTATCGTCATTAGCGTCTAACGTAATTCCCGCAAAGCATCAGCTGATTGTGGCCTGCGTCATCAGTTTGTGGGTGCCGTAACAAGGTTTCCATTACAAAGTCAGAAATAAAATTTACAGCTGCCGTAAACATAGCCACTCCGTTTGAAGTAAGCAAGTTTGAATTATATTATGGTCTAATGAAAGAACTACATACTTAGTTCCTTTGATGTTAAAACTAGTAAACTGTGGGCTTGCTCTAAATTTTATCAACAAGTTCACTTTGATCTCTATAGTGAGAGAGTTTCTCTTCAATGGGCTGGGTCCTGATATTTAAATTTAAAGGGATTAGATCTGGAGAGATCTAGATCTAAAGAACGCAAAGTGCAGATATACAAATTACAATTACAATGTAGATCTAGCTTGTTGGTTGGTATGATTGCACCATTTCAAAGAGAACTGATGTTCACTGGTGTGTTTCAATAGCCTCAAGCCAGACCTAGTCGAAGACAGCAACAATGGGTTGAGAATGAGGGAGCACATGTACTACATGTACTGAAACCAACAATCTTGCTGTCACTAGTGTCAGGTGTGGCCACCCCATGGAGCTATCATTAGGCCTACCCACTGTTTGGTCATATATCTACTGCTCATTCATTCATATTTTGAAAACCGATGGTCAGTGGTCAGTCTCCCGAGACAGAGTTTGCATTTGTGGGTCGGTCATTCTTAGGCCTATGTGTCTAGTCACTAGTCAGTCTTTGTTCTTCACATGTACAACATAGTGTGATGACATCATATATTGATCGATAGCACATCGTTCTTTGTTGAAAAAGTGGTAGCTCTAGATGTCAACGTGTCTTTCGGGGAACACTGGAGTGGTGCAGGGTGGATGGATGAAACAACACAGACCTTTCAACAAGTAAATTTCATATTTTCATGTTAGTGATGTCAAATCTTCAAATTCCCGAATTTGAATTATGAGGAGCGGGGCAGACTTAGTTCGAATTACGAAAATTACTTTTACTAAGGACAAAGAGGGGAAAAAACCCTAGCTTCCAGGAATATTCTAATTAAGCAGAAATTCGATTTAGAAGAATTCGAATTATTTGGACTCCAACGTAGCTCAAAGATTCACTCATGAGATACCACTTTTTAAATGGTTAAATCCTTTGCTTCTTATTTATTTTGATGGTTTGTAAGAAATTCTAAATTAATTCTGAACCCTGACAGCTATGATCTAAGTTCCTCTATGGTTTATGATACCTTTTCTGTTCACCTTTCAGCCAAATGAAAATTGTTATCTCTGTGGTAAGCTGTAAAACATTGTGAATCAGATTAGATTTAAGAACTTGGCACCCACTGAGATTTCAGAACCTGGCACCCAGTGAGGAACCCACACTGAAAAAACATTTTTTTTTTGTTTTTTCAAACCTTTCAATCCTAAGAGACAGGATTATCTCGGCTTTTAGAAGTTGTAAATTTTTGGTGAGAAATTTTGTGGGTAGAAATTTAGAATTTGGAAATTTGGCCTGGACAGTGGTACTCAGGCCTACTCTTCCATCAATTTTCAACTGCCAAGGGTTCTTTAACATGCGTAACGTACACACAGGACCTCCGAAATATATTCGCCCTTATCTGAGAAGGCTAGATGACGGGCTTTCCTACCCACAGGAAGCCAGGGGACCGTTGAGTCAGTGAAAAAATGATGGTTATCGATCTTCATGTCCTGTCATCCCCAGATGCAGAACCTGCGTTTTGATCCCGGCCAGTTTTCTCCATGAGCAGACACCATACCCATTGAGCCACTGCGTCCCCCCACTGAAAAAGTGTTGACTGGTTTCAAATTTATACCTTGGCATATTTATGGTCCCAGATCAGATTTTCCTATCTTTGAAAAATTTCAATTTTTCTCAGGCAATAGGCCGGACGGAAATGAACACTCTTAGGGCCTCTGTTGATAGGTTTCTCTCTCTGGAGGGATAGCTGAACTGTATAACTTAACAAAACTGCCTGTTTCAATGTCTCAGGTGTGGTTCCACAAGTAATGGTTGATGAAACAATAACATATGATACACTGCACAATAGTAAATATTTTTTTTGTGTGTGAAATTTTCACAATTTCCTACAACAAATGCTACAGGTCTTTAAAAACAAAAACAAAAAAAAACAGGACAACATTGCTGGTCAGTGAGTATGATAGTATAACTGAAATAATGAACAAATGAAAGAACTGAATGTTGGCGCACTTATCAGTATGAGATAATGAAATAATTCTACATATAACAAACCTGCATGAATCCATGACAAAACTGAGAGCTAAGTAAATGTACATGTATATAATATATACATCTGTTACTGAGCAAACTTTGACCATCAAAATGTACAAATTATACAAATTTTTTCAATACAGGCAGGTGAAAGTCTGATCTGGACTGTTTCACATACAATGATCACATAGGATATATAGTCATGACAAAAAACATTTGATGTTGGAATTTGTGATATTTCATCATCACTCTGCAAGTAACAATATGTGTTTCACTTAGTGATGAAATTTCACATATCTACTTAAATAACACATTGGTGACTTGTCTCTACATTCTAACTAGCCTGTGAGAGAGCCAACATTCCATATCAATTACATATTCCCATAAAGATATGAACTTTTGTTACTTTTATCATTTCTTTTTTTCAATATTCTTTCAAGTTTCGATTTTGACATCTCTTTTTAGAAAGCAGCCCAAGTTCTGTTATATTATAATATTTATTCATATAAAATGCAAATTCTATAATTACAATGTGAAAGTTAGCAAATTTCCCTTATTAAAAACAAGAAGCTTATTTTCGTTAAAAGTTTCATATCTTTGGTACTGGCCAGTTGCATGTCCACTTCAGAGATGACGAGACAGCATGCTGGCAATGTCGTTTAGGCCCTCGGGTGCCTTATCTGTCGGTCAGTCGGTGATCCATCCATGGATGTGAGATTAAATGTCTATCTGTATTTGTTAACTCCGATCCACTTGATTGATTCTCAGCTTCTCTCCAGCTGGCTTGGTCCTCCCTGATCTGTCAGCATCACTCGCTATCCACCAGTTTCCTGTGGTTTCAATCATGGCTTGCAGAATTCAGAACTGTATAAGGTCAAATCGTCAAGCGGAAGAGGAAATGCATCTCATGTAAGTCTCAGGCCAATCATTTCAGAGGACACACAACATGCGGAAAGAGAAGAAAAAAAGAATATAAACGGAATTAACATAGGGGGACGAGAAATTATTAATTGCAAAGGCAAACAAAAGCAGACAGAGAGAAAAGAAAATACATGCTAGGAGGTTTGGTCACATGTTAAGTTTTTTTAATCTTTCTACTCACACACAGTAAAGCATTAATATCTCTTTGTCCACACTGGAAATAACCACACAATGCAGTTTCACTGGCAATCCAGTCTGACGCATGCGGAAGATGCACTGGAATTCATGGCTAAATATAGTTTCACAGAAATCATGGCTAGAAATAACTGCACAGAATTCACAGCTAGAAAAAAATTCACGGAGAAATTAATGACTACAAATAACTGCACAGAAATGATAACTAAAATTAAATGCACAGAATTCATGCCTAAATATAACTGTACTGACTCCATGGCTAGAAATAACTGCACTGCAAAATTCATGGCAACTGCAAAATTCATGGCAATTAATTGCACTAAATTCAAAATTGATCTCCATGTGAAGAAAATGGGCAAAGATCTTACACTTCACATTTATCTGTATGTCACTGTAAACTATGACGATCAAGAACCTTTTACAGCACATATCCACACTATACTAATTGCAGTTGCTCATTGTTGTTTATACAAAGGCGTCTGTAGTTACTATACACTGACCATTGGCTAGCTATCAAACAATTAATCTTAACAAAACACTCCTCTGTTTTTACCCATCATCTGGATTCCACCATTATCATATTTTAAGAGCAAGAATTACATTTCAAGTGGAATGACTAAATTCTCCCATTTCTAGTGACTTATTATCAAGATTCTTTCTAAATTAAGAAACAATGTCACACACCATTTTCAAAGTCTCTTATCAAGCATGCTTTCAATACATGAAAATTTGTCCACAAACAAAACTGTAACCAGCCTCCTAGATCCCACACTCATAAATAGACAAAACGATGACACAATAATAAATGAACACAAATCTGATGACATATAACAATGATGAGAGAGAAGATAGAAGGTGAATAAAGAAATGTGCTCCGGCAAATCAGTCCAAAACAGACAGTTACAGTAAAGAAAAAAAAAAAAAATGCAGTATGGGATGGAGCAAGCAGTTGGTGTGCTCTGGAAATGAACATAAATAGCAAGATTCTTTGAAAACTGTGCCACTGAAAGAGCAAAATTGATAATTTATAAAAGTACAACTTCATTTTTGAAGTAGTAATGAGAATTCCTTTCCGTTTTGTTCCGACTTTTTACCTGGTGCTTGCTCCATAGCAACCCTTAATAGAAAACATATTTGTTTGTCGATAAAAGAAAGGGATGACAAGTTAACATTTTGCTTAGTAGAAAAATAAAAATAGATTAATTCTGTTTCCTTTGCTTTTAGTTTTGATTCCTTTTTTCTTTGTTTATTTGGGTTTTTTTTTTTTTTTAATCTTTAACTAACAATCATGAAATGATCAGAGTGACATTTTCATCAATTAGCTCCAATGACAGTTTGCTAAGGGTCTGAAACTGCAGAAAATCATAACAAAGAGACAAGAAAGATGAAAGAGTGAAAACAGGCAAACAGCAACATATGAAGCCGTCCCCACCACACCCACTCTGCTGAGAGCCACAATTTCAGAAGGAAATGAATATTCACTGTACTGACCAACAATGGCTTCCAGAAAGTCCTCAAGATTTTAGCTTCGACAAAAATTTGAAATTTTCACGTTTACCATATAAGACAAATTTTACAGGAGGAAAAAAAAATTGTCATGATATAAATGTGATTTCAAGATTCCAAACTTTAAATTTTTGACAAATGAGAAGATATACTTATTTTCCGTTGAAGATAAATTCTGTAAATGAGTATTGAATTGTACATGAAAAATATGGAAACTTCTGGATAGTTCATTGATGTTATACAGTAATGCAACTTTTTAACAAAGTTTCATATTTAATTATTAATAAATGACTCAAAATGCCCATGGAAAAAATTAGATCTTTTTTTTTTTTTTCTGCAACAAAATTTGGTACGAATATTTGTAGTAGTAGAAACTACTTATAAGTTTTTTGTTTCCTTTTTCATGCTCTCATATTCTCAGCCAGGTGTGAACACGGTGAAGGATGGCAGTCAGAAGAAGAAAGTGGGTAGTTTGAATATGTTTCAGACAGACAAGTGCCATGTTCTTTGCATTCTTTCATTTTGGCAGGCAATTTCATTAATAAGAACATATGAAACTGAGAAAGATGAAAATTTGTAAATTAAACATAGAGATAAACTTCTTGGTGAAATCCTGAAGTGTCAAATCAAACATTGGTGACTTTCATTGTTCCCAAAGTTTCTGTTTGAAATAATAAGTTTTAGGATTTACAGACATTTTATTCATGTAAAAGTAGAAACATTTATATACATGTATTTAACTGGTCGATGGTTGGCAATTTTGAAATCAAAAGATGAAGTTCAGATTATTTTCACCAAGAAGGGAATATCGTAAATCAGGACGACACAAAAACAGCACAGGACTAGAGACTAGCACAAACAAACACACAAGGTGCTTACATATTAGTCAATGCAAGCAATGGAAGAATCTTTCCAATTTTACAAGCATAAACAAATGTTGAATCCTAGCGAGTAAGGCAGCATACACATGGTAAACAAACAGGGAAAACGTTTTTCTGAGTGTTTTATGTTTGTTATGCTTTTCCTGCTTCTCCTTCAGCATCAAGCCATAGCATCAGCTGATCTTCACTCCCCAACCAAGTCTGGACAAAGAATGGTCCCGTTGCATAATGGGTCCAATCATCATCGTTCTTTATCTTTCCTCTCCCTCTTCTCTTCTTTTTCTCTCTCTCCCTTCCTCCCTCTTTCTTTCTCCTCCAGCCCTTGCCCTCTTCTGTTCAGCTTTTCCTCTGAATAATAACAGATAGGTATCCTTCCCACCGAATGCTACAGTACTGTACCGAGCTTCTACAGTCTGCATGGATGAGTGTGAATATATCAGCAAACAAGCAAAGAAGGGAGAAGAGTGGTTGTGGGTCTCCACAGTTCTCACGATTTGGTTCAAGTGAATTTTTTTCTTACCTCATCGTCCTGCAAGATAATAATGCAGAGTGGTTACATGTCCACCGAGGTGTGCTCGTTTTGGTACACAGTCATGTATGCAAACAGATCCAGTCTTCACTTCAAACTTAACAAAAGTTCTAAATTTGAAAGGCCCGTTCACATGCTGCTAATCACTGTAAAATGCTGCTAAACATCCATCTGCTGGAGTTTCTTTATAAAAATTGCTGGCTTTTATGAGTACTTGGGGCTCTCATTGACAAGGTGGCATTGAACAATGACTTCATCACATCTTCAAGACGTTTTTTCAACACATATGTAACAGACAAAATGGGGATGAAGGTAAAGGATCAGCTTGGAGCTTACAGAGAAAAAAAGGATTCGATTGTCCCAGGCAGAGTCTCCAGATGATTGAGATGAGAGAGTTGATCTGAGCTAGATTAGACAAAGAGGAGAGTGAATGATCCAACAGATGACCAAAACAGGACACAGTGAGTGCAAGTGCAAAGTTCTCACCAACTGCAGTGAGAGCCCCACAGGCTTAAAAGCCAGCAAGTTTCACATAGTTAGGACACTAACAGAAGGTTCAATGACAGAATGGTAACTTACCATTTGTTCAAACTGAAGAGAAGAAAAATAAAGTAGAATTTTCATTATCCTTCAAGGAAGGAAGTTTTTTTTTTTTTTTCAACAACAGTAATGTTGCATATATGATTTACATATGCAACACTATTTTGCTTTCTTTCTTTTTTTTTTTTTTTTTCAGCTAAGAGGGAAGTGTGAAAAAGGGTTGAAAAAACGTTCATGCTGTACTTAACACCAGACCTGTGTAATTGAGCTGAGCGCACTGTCTACCCTTCCACAACGCTTGCTGTCTGCAGCATCGTAAGCAATAATTTAATCACGTTGATTTTATGGGCCCAATTCCAATTCCACAGAAGCTGACAACTGCTGTCTTGCTTGTTTACTGGCAAACTGCACCGATCTTTCTTGCTTTTCATCTAACACTGGGAGACAGAAAAACCTGTGACCTAAGATGAGAAAAACGGGACGAGCCAAACAAAAAACATCAACTAACTGCTGAGAATAAAGTTGCAAAAATAGCATTGTTAAATAACAGGTCCAAATCGATTCACCAGATATTAAGTGTTTTAATTTTGAGTGCTTTTCCTATCACTGTTTTGACAAAATCACAATTTTTCTAAAGCTAAGACAAACTCCTCCCCCTGGCACATTATGTAACTAAA
Organism: Peronia verruculata; assembly: GCA_038406235.1. Taxonomy (NCBI): domain Eukaryota; kingdom Metazoa; phylum Mollusca; class Gastropoda; order Systellommatophora; family Onchidiidae; genus Peronia; species Peronia verruculata. Next base: position 19,465 of record JBCAUA010073208.1, read on the forward strand.
TGGATATTACAGATGTTTTATGTATGGATAAACGTATGTTGGATGCAGAAATAAAGTTTTTGCTTTTTAAAAAAATGTCATTTTGGATTCCTGTTTCCTCTTAAAATTGATGTCTTTATGAGTATAAAAACGGTATTAAGAAGTAGATATGTCCATTCTAATGTGTTTGACCCATGATCAATTAATGGATGGCCTGACCTACTGTCAAGCAGGATTGGACTCCCTCTGGCTGCTACATGCAGTAGTAGATCATAACTACTGATTATAAACAGGCAAAGAATTCAGAGGCTCTCAACAGAATAGAGGCTCTCAATAACCCTGAAGTGATTCTAAAGGAGCCTTATAACTGACTGAAAGCTGAATAAACAATTCTCCTGGTCAACTTTTCGCTGAAAAAAAAATAAAAAAATTAACGTTTTTCTCAAAACCCGGTTTTAGTCACTATTTTGCTATCTACTTCTTTATTTCCATATCAATTACAACCAAGTTTGGCATAAATCATTTTCACCCCCCCCAAAAAAACAACTTCTGTACGCCAGGCTCATTCTGTTTGTAAATACATTGTATTAGATAAAAATAAGTTTCTAGTATGGAAAATCCCTGAAATTTGTAATTTCACTACATGGCATTTTAAAAAATTTATAGAAATTCTTTTTTGGATACGAAGTACTGGAACTATGTAAGTTTCATTATGTTCCATTGAAACTTGGCAGAGGAGATAGATTTTAAATTTAGCTATTTCAGAAAAGTCAAAATCCAAGATGGCGGCGTTGCCATGGCAATTGTTTGAGAAATTATTATTATTTTTAAAAAATTATTTTCCCTCTAATTTCAACATGCCGAATTCAATGTAAAGGTTGAAACAGTATATCTTTAATAATGATAAAAGTCACCTTCTGGGTGCGCGATCACTTCCACGCTTCATTGTGGAGATAAGCCAGCAAACTATGATGTTTTAACATTTTTCATGATTATCTCCCCTCCGCTAATATCCGAAGTTAACGGTGTCGATCTAATTAAACATATTGCTTTTGAGTAAAGTCAATTCTTTAATTTCTTGATCAAGAGTTTTATTTAATCCTATAGGCCCATGGGTTCAGACTTAGACTGATGAAAACAAATACATGTATTACACAATTTTCTTTGACTAAAGCTGGCAAAAATGTTGTGGCCATCTTGGATTTTTTACCCAAGGTTTTTGTTTACTGACCAAAATTAAATGATCTGTATATTTAGCATATACAAACTAAGTCCTGCAGTGCAAATCTGTACAGAATCTCTTTTTTTTTTTTTTTTTCAAAATTTCAGTGCCTTCACATACTGTATTGCATATTACTCATCTATAAATAAATTTACACTGGTTTCCATATTAACTTCTGAGCTGTAAGGAATACATAATTTTAATACTGTTTTGAGCTTAAAAATACTTCGACTTTATTGTATTCAATTTTCAGCCCACTTGGTTGAAAAACAAGAAAGCTACAGGCATTTATACCCCACAGAAATCGTTACTGACGTGCAAAGTTCAGTAAAAGCAATATAATTTTTAAAAAACCAATATCATGGCAAAGAAATTACTTCAGAGCTATTTTCCTGACATTTTAGTGCTGAGCCGAAACCTGATAAATGAATGGATGAGGAAGCCAAAACAAGCATAGTTAAATTTTGGACAAATAGCCTTGATATGATGTTATGCCTGTACAGTCTAATAATTCTTCACACAAAGAAATTTTGGGCTCTCTTGCACTTTGTTGCTAATATTATTTAGTGTCACTCTGAACTATGTATTTCTTAAACTGAACATGCTGTGTCTCATATTTGTTCTAGGAAGAAAAAATATTTATAACAATAAAAAATGATAATGATAGTAATAATAAACTGTGAGTATTTAAAGTTTAAAAACAATAAAACAAAACAAAAAAAAGCCAAATGCAACTATGTCTGCTCAGTAACTTTTTGAAACAATAAATAACATTTTTTTTTTTCTTTCACGCTGATGTTGAGAACAGCTGGTTCATTTTTCTTTTTCTCTGAACATATACTTTTTTTTACTAATAACAACAAATTAGTCCCATACGCACACACACATACTACAAAATACAACTTGTATCTTAGCCATAAGCCATTGCCAATAAGTTTAGAAAAATCAGACGAGAGGAAGTTTTCATACTGAATAATAGTCATTCAAAAAAAAAAAAAAAAAATTCAGGAAAGTTTAACTTTTTAACTGACCATCTGAAACAGAAATTAAAGTACAAAACATATAAATCTAGATCTCAGTTGTATTTTCGTATAGATGTTGATATTTGTGGTTACTTTATATATATTGTTTTTAATGCAATGCACAACCATTTTCTATTCTGCAATTAGTGGACACTGTTATTTTTGCATGATCTCTGAACAAAGTGATTATATGACCTTGGAGCAAATTTTTTATTATCAAAAGATTTAATCTAAAGGCTCTTCTGCATTTAACATCAATATAAGAATTAACCTGCTGGCATACATCAGATAATGTGGGAATGCACACTTAACTCTCAAATTAAACACCGAAGACATTCATAAAAACAAAAGTAAACTGGCTTGTGAAATAACTTTCAATTTTCATTTAGCTAAGTGGTTCTTTAATTTAGTTATATCAACATTCAAAATGCTAAACTCACTAGTTGTTGTAACTGAAAATTACTTTGTATTCTCTTTGTAATGTCTGCACATTCTATGAAATCCCTCTGACAACTAATAGAAATGAAGACAGGTAGGAGTTATCTGGATAGATTTTTAAAGCTAAGAGCCCTTATTTCATGGGGCACTTTTGCACTTGCAAATACTGAAAACAGAAAAAAAAAAAAAAAAAGGATACCAATATCTCATATTCCAAAAGAAATGGGCCTTTGTTGTGTGTAAAAACTATTAACTAATCACAGGCATTGTTTTTTTCTGGCATTTTACAATGTACTATCTCTTCTTTTAAGTTTTAATATTACTTTAACTTTAATGTCTTTCTTTCAAACTTACTATTTGCTTCAACAATGCCTGGGTGCTATCTTGAAATTGTCAGATCTAATGTCAAACAAATGGAAAAAACTCAGATGTTAATTTTATGTTAATCAAGATTTCCACATTGTAGGGAGAGGGAAGGTGAGAAATCAGTATAACACTGAAATAATATTCTCTGTAAACAAGCTGTCACATTTCATAATTTGGATGGTCAGATTTCTTAATTCAGTGTTGTGATAGCAGGTCTCGTGTCCTATGGGAGAATTTGAGAACTGTGGGACAGCAAAGCGAAGAATTTAATGCAGAGCGACACAGGTGAAAACAAATTTATCCTTCAGTTCCACACGGCACAGAAAATCAATTAAGGCCCATAAATGTTTACCAACCACTGTCAATGTGGTCATTAAACTCCATGATTTTTTTAACAATAATTCTTTGTTGTCATTTCTTTCTCTTACTTTGATATTTCCCCATTCTCCTCTTGAATTTTTGTTTTACTGCTATGAGGGATGGGCTCTCAACTGCAGATCCTTCTTTTCTCCATTTGTCCTTACTGTTCTTTGATTTGATCATAATTTCAAATAATCCAAGTCTTTGAATGCCACATTCCTTCCCACTTCTAATACATTATTTTAGGCCCTCACAACCACTTATTGTGAGTTGATCATGAAAACACATACTTGTGATTTCAATATGGACATTTGGTTTTTCTAAAATTAATAAGAATCCTTAATCTCATCATACATAGAGGAAGCGAAAGGATTGGCATATGAGGCCTCTGGCACGGACTTTGACAGGATTCAAATTCTGTATGGAAACTGGACTTGGCAATTTTATTTATAAGTATCAACTTAAGTATAGATGTAACTTGAAACAAAGGCATTTAATATTTTTCTTATGTACTATGTTTAATGAAACGTCTAGCAATTTCTTTTTAAAAAGTGCATGTCTAACAAAATATTTTGAAGTGACCTAGTTACCAGGTCAAAACCAAACAAACTGTGGCACTAAGTTCTACTCAGATGGCGAATAACTGGTATTATTACATGACCTCTAGGCTCAGCCAACAGAGATTAAAATTTAATTACTCAATTCAGTGAGAACTGGTCTCTGCTCCCATAATTTGTGTTTAATAAGTTTCATTTAATTCTTATAATTCCCCAGAGCAATAGTTATAATTATGAATTTCACTGTGTGTCAGTAAGGATAAATTACAGCTTTTCTGCATCACTGATCAAATTAATTAAATCCCGCCCATACAAGACTTGAAACTTTAATAACATATGAAAGCTATCACAATGGAATTGTTCTCAATTATAGTGATCGCATGGTTGGGAACACTGTTTGTTTGTGTAATACACTGACAGATATCACGGAAAGAAAAGCACTCATCTTCTTTGTTAACCTTCAGTAATACACTGCACTGTGAACAATTAATTGATAAAAAGACATTACAGTCCAGTTAATGGCTGCAACAACAATAAGAGGACAAGAAGAAAAACAAAGCACTTTACTAATACATTTACTTGACAAGGCCATCGCTATCAGGTGGTATCAAGATTGTAACTACATGTTCCTGGGTACTTGAACAGATTCTTTATCTCGCCTTTACTCCCAACTAACCCAACCCTATCTTGATCCTGCTGAAGCCACTTGGTCTGGAATGGGACTTTTCCCTTCAGGAGTCTAGAATCAAATACCTAGGTAATGTCCAGAACCAAATCGAACCATGCAATCTGATTGGGCAAAATGGAAAACCTGGTCACAACAGACCACTGAGTCTATTCTGATCACCTGACCGCAATAGTCTGTGCGTTTTTTTATAGTTAATAGAAAAGACCAAACACTTCGCAGCCTGTCTAAATTGAATTTTTCTTTCCCCACAAACATACAGGGATTCAGAACAAATCCACTGAGTTCACTATGACTGGGACAAAACCACTGGCAAGATGGGCAATTTCCCAATTTATTCCACTGTTTAGTTCTACACGATTGTCAAGCATAAGGGGAGTTTAACAGTGCACAAAGGGACAGCATATAAAAACTGAACATAGCTTGAGAAGACTCTTTTCCCAAACATAATCAGTAATTAAAATAAGGGGTGTTTGTTGCATGCAAGAGCTTATCACGAAGCGCTGCAAAAAATCCTTTCTTCCACCAGCCATACGCTTATCATGCTGAGACACTATGTCTAGCGGCCAGTCGAAATGAGACGTAAGTCACTGGGCTAGAACGGAGAAATCAGGCTTTGAATGTGATGAGGGGGGTCACGTATCAATTTTTTTTTTAGTGCAGAAATCGAAAGTGCATTCATTTCTAAACAAGACAGTATCGGTCTTACCCTCGATTTATACAT
>JBCAUA010073209.1:0-10960 GCA_038406235.1 Peronia verruculata
TATCTATCTATCTATCTATCTATCTATCTATCTATCTATCTATCTATCTATCTATCTATCTATCTATCTATCTCCTCTCTAGATAGATAGATAGATAGATAGATAGATAGATAGATAGATAGATAGATAGACAACAATGACAACTACAACAACAAAACACGATCATCATTGTCATCATTAACTACAACGACAACAACAGACAACTACCAGCCTGTCAGCTTATTCAAATGGACTGTATTATTATTGTCAAGCTTGTCATATACGATTTTTATTGTTCTTGTTTATTTGCTGTTGATGTTCTTTCAGTTCTCCTCTTGATGCCACAAAAGTGGCTGCTATTACTATCCCCCCCCCCCCCAACACCAACCTCGCCGCCTGTTGTTACTAGTACTATCAAAATGTCACTATTGATACTACAACTACATATTTTACTTCATTTTCTTCTTCGGATCAGGGCATGACTTGGCAAGCCATTGAATGCTACTATTTTACCATAGTTCCTCTTCAGTCTCTGCTATCATCACAGATAGTCTACAGATAGTGTTGTAGAGCCTTGTTCTTATCTGCTTAAATAAACATTTAAATAAGTTACATGGATCTCACCCTTTTCAGGTCTGACGATACACAACACGCGTAACGGATGAGTTCGATAGTTCAACTGCTAGTCTATGGACTAAAACAACTGTCTGTAATAATGTAGTATGAGCAATCACAACACTGTAGTGACAACAACAGAACCACAACAACGAGAAGAAAATAATGTAGTTTCTTAGACGTGTGCAACTATCGCTAGGACTTCGTCTCTTGCCAGAATCACGGCCATTCCATATCCTCGAGCACTATATCCCTCTAAGTAGTACGAGGCTCACCAATCTAGGCCAACCATAGTCTTAAGCTTAGACGCATACTGTGAACAGAAGCTCCACTTACGTCTTTTTCCTAAATCTGTCGTGATAGGCCAATAAACGTTGGCCAGATTTGCGACATTTGAACCTCGACGATAAAGGCTTCAGCCGTTTCAAGAGCCCAGCTTAGGTGGGTGTAGGGTATCGAGGGACAGAGAGCAGCGGCAAATCCCATTCCATCACAATGATCGGCTGGATAGGTTCATACCATCCTCGTGGTTGATCCCTGAGTATATTGTTATCTAAATTACATGATGCAGTCCGATCTCTGCAGAGACAACTGGCAAACCTTGTTCCTCACATATTTTTTTTTTTCTTCTGATATGTCGACGAAGGCGAAGGCTGTCATACTTCTGTGTTCATTTGCTGTATTTGGTGAATACAGTGATTTCACACAGTTTTTTACTGCCATTTCAGTGCCGTCACATAAGGTCCCATAGTAGGTCAGAAATGTCACATATTGTTCGTTGCGCGTGTCCACGCGGGCTCGTTAGCGTGAACAATGGATTAGATTTGACAGTTCTATATTTGACAGCAAGGTTCGAAGTGACACCTTGTCTTAGAGAGTTGAACACTGCTCAGAAGATAGAAGGCTGAGATAGGAGTATAATAAGCATGGCAAAGTAGAAGACTGTTGTCAACACCAAAAGAGGGAAAAGATTCTATCCATTAATTTTTCTGTGTATCAATTGCACAGTATAATGATGTAATATAGATTGCTCTCGTTGGAGACGAAGTCTGTAACATTTAGTCTGGTAACAGTCTTTGTCTTTAATTTTTTTATTTGGCACAAGTCTCAAGAAAAAAAAAATCTAAACTTTTCTAATTCTAAAGACACGGCTAAATTCGGCACGCTACTGTTTTTTTGAATGGTGAGGAAGAGGAAACGATTTGTAAAAAGTAACCGTGACTACTCAGACATAACTACGCAAACCACTGTCATCTGTTATTTCCTGCTGAAAGAGACGCAAGGATGTTTAAAAAGAAAGAAGTAGAGCTGAGCTTTGCAGTTTGAATATCCACTGCACACCACTTTCTTTCCCATCCCATTGCATTGTAGTTTTCCTCAAGTCTACATGGATTAAGTGGCGCATGTATGATGCAGATCTTCCTCGTTTATAGGGGATATAAACCATGGCCTATATTGAAAATTGAACTGTCAATCAAGCATAATATTAACCATCCCCTTGCTTAGCCCATCCAGGTATTTATAGCAACCCATGAGACCAAACTGCCGATGATTACCTTATCAAATAAATTGGCTACGAAGAAAAAGGCTGAAAGGTCTATGTAAAATAATTTGACCCCCATGAACAATTTTCCAAGATCGGTAGCAAAGATTGAGCTGTGTAATGTTCAATCCAGATCGCTTCGCTGCCATCTGAAAACACCAATAAGTATGGTGTCCATGGAACGGATATAGCTTTTGGACAATGAAACCATGATATTGAGCTTTGATGCCCCCAAAACTTTTCCCAGTCTCAGATTTAATGAGCTGATGCCGTCCACATTGAGGGAGCTATGAGGTTATAAATTTGCAAGCCAATCTTTTCTTGGTGTCACGCTTCCTTTGTATTTCACCAAGGAACGGGATAGCCTATGGGTGCTGATAGAATTTTATGGATTTCAGAAAGTATGCAGATCTCTTAGTGGGAGCTATTATTCTCTTATCAGTATATGAAGTGGTTGAACAGCAGCCAATAGCCTTGGTGGTTCCATTCATCAGAGCCAATGGCCTAAGTCGACACAAGAAAGCTGCCCGTACAAAAATGAAAAACAATTTATTGTTCGTTGTAAATGTCTTGTAAATGTCTCTTGTGCGATCATTTGACTCTCGCATAGAAAACATACAGATACAAGCTATGGAATGAAAGACCGATTGGGGGGGGGGGGGGATGGAAAAAGAATACATGACAGAACAAGCAGCGATAAAAATAAAATCACATTTACATCATACACACATGAGTACTTTATTCGATCACCTTTGTTCGATCATTTCGAATCAACTCTATGGTTTCCTTCTGTTGACTTTCTTGTCCCCGAGGCATTAATCATGCATTTAAAGAAACTGAACGTTCATGTCCAATACAGCTGTAGTGCGGAGACACGTGAATCTGCTTTTGTGTGGACTTCTTTGAGAGGAAGAGGTATGGGTGTGTGTGCACATATTTGCGTACGAGAAACAGAAGGGGGAGGGAGGGGGGAATGATAGAGGTAGTGGATGGCCAAGCAGATTGAGAGTCTTTAGCCAGTGAAGGATTCTGAGAATCAAAAAAGAGATAATGCTCACTGGTGGTTGGAGAGAGGTAAATAAATACATTTTGTATCTGTGGAGTGACTGAAAAAAGACTAGTTCCCATCAGACTGTAAGCTACAGGACGCTTTGTTTTCAGCATCTTTTGTCATGGTGCCAAACCTTGAAAAGGACCAGCTTTTCTTTGATTTCTTGTTTGACTTTGAGTAAGTGAGGAATTCATTACATAAACAAAATGGAGAAATCACTGACATAAAAATCAACCAAACCCAAGCCAAAATCGAACAATCACAACCATTTTGAGACCATGTTTGAGCAAATCAAATAGCAACTTTCATCTCTAGACTTGAATGAAGTTGGGATGGATCTGCTTTAAAATATTTATGTATATCACATGTCAACTCTGACGTCATTTTTAAGAGTATAGTATGTGCAGTTAGAAAAACCAGTGGAAATCTATGATAAGATAAGACTTCAGGTGGAGGAATGGGGTAGGGGGGGCATGCAGAGAGAAATTCCCAGTGATACTAGTTAAATATATACCAGTGAAACTGTAATCAGGTTTTGGCCAAGGAAGTTAAAAAAAAAAAACAATTGGGAGTATCTGAAATTTGATGACTGTATTGATGTAATTAATCCTTCCATGAGGCATTATTTCCACTTTCAGTGAGAGGCTGCCAGGAGATGGCGAAGCGAGCTTTGAAGATGACGAAGAACAAGCTCTAGACGACTTTGAAGAAAATGTCTCCGATGATGGTGAGACACAAGCCTTATTTTTTTACTATGAGTTTCTAATATGCTAGGCAGAAAATTGACAATGAACTGATAATTCACTCATCTGTCCCAATATTTTAGGTTTTAAAGAACCAGTGTGAAAGAGAGAGAGAGAAAGAGAGAGGGGGTGGGGGAAAGAGAGAGAGGGAATTTCAGTGAACTCCAGATATATGTTTGAAGACACAAGCTTGGACATGTAATAACTCTCCAGTTCAAAGTAAGTCTGCTGCTCACTTTTATGTTTACTGGTACTTAATCTATTTCCAAAATAAAGTATAACAGTATATTGATTATAGTAAAGAAAGTATCATCATTTTATAGAGTGCATGAAGTATCTGAGTTGCACATCTTTAAATATAGATTTTGCTTTTGCTGGCTATATAGCACTTTTTATGACATACTATTGTCTATGTTATCCTTCGTATTCTTAAGGGATTCCTCCTGTGTGTTATTACTGTTATCATCAGTCATTTCTCAGTCACTGAAACCCTTACATAATTCCTTACATAATTTATGCATTGCTAGTGCGCTGTCAGTGAAAGAAAAAAACAAGTCAGATTTAGTTTAATATGAACAGATTTCTCAAAGTTCAGTGCTTTAGTTCGTGGCAGTTGCAGGTTTGATAATGAGTCAATATATTGTAACACAGCTGTTGACTTAGAATTAGGAGTGAAACGTGGTGTAAGTTGTCTTAAAATAAAATAAAAATCCCAGCCATCTATAATTAATATTAATCTGATCATATGGTACCATTTGTATTTCCATTACTCTAGCTTAAGTGTCTACAGCTAGATTTTCAATACAACATCCTTTGACCACTTTCTTTTATCAATAATATTCAGAAGCCTCAGATGGCTACTCCATCCAAAGCACCACATCTGGGGCCAGCAGTCGTCCTGTGACTGCCCACAGTGCTCAGCTGCACTCCAGCAGTGGGGATGATCTTATCAAAGCTCAGATCCGTCCAGCAACAGCTTCTGGCAATGTTGTCATCAAGCCAGCCTTCAGGTACAGCATGTTCAAGAGCGTTCCTCCAACCATCAATTTTGTCTCAGAGGGGGAGAAAGGTAAGTATAACTTTGTAGTCAAATGTCTATGCTGCAACATCCTTGTTTTGCAAATACATCAATTTGACCTTTGAAGTGTGTCCATCAGCCTCCCATGAAGGATTCTCTTGCCTTAAAGTGTTAACAAAACTGCTGGACTACTAGGGTTTCTATAACAATTCTCAGTTACTAGTTGTTCTCTTCATTCCTTGTGGAACATAGTTTCTGAACTGAAGTCCTCCACTTTTGTTCAGACTTTGGCAATCTCATTTGCATTCTCCTCTCTCAGTTCAGGTCTGTGTGTAGGCTGTCCTTCCAAGTCTGTTTAGGGCGCCATCATTTCTTCTTTCCTCACAGGTTTTAATCAAGGAACAATACATAGACATATTTAGAAAATGACAGTCAATTGAAGGCAATATAGGACAAGTGCATATATTTTCCTTCTACTGAATTGTATATGACAAGGAGAGTTACCCAAATGTATAGTATAATGAATGAGTCTGTGAGTGGATACGGTCAACTCTTTTTGGGTTAAGTCCTTTACACAGCATTATTATTATCATTTGATTATTATATCTTATGAACAATGAACAAAGAAATAGGAAACTAGAAGCAACAGATATGTGGTTCATCAGAAGAATATTGAGAATATCATGGAAAGAGATAAAATCGAATGAGTCAGTGCCGAAAGACTCAAATCTGAAAAGATCACTTATGGAAACAATAAGAGAGAGGCAATTGAAACTTCTAGGGGACAAATCTGTCATCACAGGAGCTTAGAATATCTAGCTATCACAGGGAAGACAGAAGATAGAAAAAGCAGGGGTAGACAAAGAGAAACCTACACAGAAAGTCTAAATTCATGGACAACAAATAAACGTCATGACAACTCCTTCTTGAGGTTGGCTGATAACAGATCTGAGTGGAGAACCATGATTGCCAATGTCTGTTCCAGACAAGGCAACAAATGATGATGAGGATTATATCTTATAACAGTTTTTTTTTAACATCAAGCTTACTACAATGTGCTGCAAATCTAACTATTCTGAGGGTGTCAGTTGTAATTCATTTATGATCTGGCTCATTCAGGAAATCCAATAGATGTTGAGTACCTGGCTTTGGCTGGCTCATTTTATTAATTTATTTCCATATTATACCATGTATATTATTTCTTACTGCTGAAGCCACAGTATTTTTAAATCATATGATAGGTTTGTCTTACTTGGAGAACAAAAGCTCAGAATTTGTTTATACATTGAAAGAGCTGATTGGAATGTATTTGGCTCAGCCTCATACTCTGTTTTGGCATATAAACAGATAGCACTATTGTATGTTAGTGTCAGGTCATTGATTTTGAAAAAAAAAAATTATCTTTCACAGCTGAACAGCTGCCTTTGGAACTGAGGAAACTTTTTAAATGGAAGATGAGCCCAATCACACCAATTGTTGTCAAGTCAGCGCTTGCTAGGGTTGGTTTCAGAATTTCCAAAAGTAAGTATACCACTGCATCAACTACATGTACAAGGTAATATTATTGTTAAAAGAAAAGAGACTTATCAGTGTGCCCATTATCAAGTTTGCACTTGAGAGTTTATGAAAACTGAATTTAATCATTTTTATATTTATATGAGCTGATAATCTTCTTTTGCCATTTGTGATTTTCACTCTTTTCTTTTTTTTTTTGTGCATTATTCTTACATATTGCTTTGTATTGAAAACAAATGTTGAAAATTAGAATGACATGATTTTAGAATGTGACTTTTTAAATGTTTTTTTTTTACACTAGCAATAAACCATTATAATATTTTATTTACTCTGTACAACAGAAAATCATGACTGGTTAGGATGTTTTGGCAAGCATATGAAATCTCAGTGCTTCAAATCCTTACGCGAGTATCAAAAGGTAACATGCACACTTGTTCATATAAATACAGTGATAGCACCTCTACAATTATTTTTACATGAATAAGTTTTTTTAGTGTAGTCCATGGATTTCCTTGTACTTAAAATAAATCATTAAGGAGAATAGAGCTTTATGAAGGCAGTGCTTTTTCTTAGATCCATAGTGCCATTTTAGTAATAATACATTTTATAATAATCATTGCAGTTTTATAATAGTCAATGCAGATTTATTTAGAGTAAAAGTCTTTGCAATAATTGAGCAGAGATAGATAATACTTAGCCTTTCAAACTATTCCTCTTACATCAGTAATTATTCCTCTAGCATCAGCACATTTACACAGAAAGGTGTCAGATCTTTACAGGATGTCTTAAATTTTGCAGCACTGACATGTGAAGATACCTAATAAGAGAAATTTACTTTTGTGTTTCTGTTTTTCTAAACTTTCCAAACTCATGATATGTTTTTCTTCCTCCTTGCAGTTAAACCATTTTCCAGGGTCCTTTCAAATTGGTCGCAAAGACAAACTATGGCGTAGTCTATCTCGCTTGCAGAACCACTTTGGAAAGCGGGAATTCAACTTTTTTCCACAAACTTTTGTTCTGCCTTGTGATCTAAAGCTGTTGAAGAGAGTCTGGGAGGAAGGCACTTCCAAGCAAAAGTGGATTATCAAACCAGTAAGACAAATCTTGTATCTGATATATTCGAATGACCATAATGGATTGTAGGGCCTGTGACTCTGTGAGAGGAGTCTGTTGTGCATCAGATATTAAAATTTGACAGTTATTGTTATTTGTCTTTTTTATGTAAATTTATATGCTTCTACAGATAATGATGCTAAAATGTGCTTTGACATTGACAGGCAATTTTCTGTATGTGTTTTCTGTAACTTAATAAGCAATGTCAGTCATACATCCAGTATTTGTTTTCAGACTCTTTAAGAAAACCTGTGCACTGTGTCATTTCAACAGCTGGAATCTTGGAAAATTCATCTGAGGCAATTTTAAAATCATGATAATTCCTTAACTGTCACCAAGAGATGACAAAAAAAGGGGAAAAAAAAAATTGCTCATCAGAGACTTGTTTTTGCTGTCCCCAAGAGAAAAAAAAGGGGGGGGGGGGGGGGGGAATGTATTGAGTCACCAATTTGTGTGTTTTTTTTTTTTTTTGTAAGTGTCTCCAGGCCCCTTCACCATGATTTTTCTACAATCTATTTTAAAGTATTTTGTTTGTTGTCATAGATTGCAACTTATTTATAATATTGTGTGTTAAGGCTAGTTATTGGCACTAATTCATTTACTGTGAACTGCTTTTTTCTCTTCTTAATTACAGCCAGCCTCAGCCCGCGGAATAGGAATCAAAGTTATCAGCAAATGGACACAGATCCCACGACGAAGACCAGTCATAGTGCAGAAGTTAGTAGTTCTTTTCTTTGTTCTAAATCAACCATTTTTATCATTTTTGTTGGGATGGCTTGAAATCTTCAATGTCTGGATTTTATCTTGTAAACATTTCTTTGACAACCATAGATGCTGAGTTGTTCAAGCTTTATGTCACAATTTGATGCCATAATTTTGTACATGGTTTCAGATGGGGAATTGCTGTTTATGGTTTGAATATAATTTACCCAGATCATCAAACACACAGCTAAGGAACTGGAAGTTTAATAAAGTAGCAGTCACTTTTTACTGTTTTGGTGTCAAATGATTTCAAAGATTTACATTTGAGATCTCTGTAATATTGTATAGTATGTGTTAGAAATTAACAAAGATCCAAGGGGGTGGGTAGCCCAACAGCTGTTTATATTTTCTCAGGTACATCCATCGTCCATTTCTCATCAACTCAAGCAAGTTTGACATGAGAGTTTATGTGTATGTCAGCTCTTATGATCCTTTACGTTTGTATGTATATGAGGATGGACTGGCTCGATTTGCTTCTTGCAAGTAAGTAGCAGAAGTTGTTTTGTTTTCTTCAAATCTCATCTGTTTTATAAATCTTGAATGCATAAAAAGCAGCAAACAACTTACATGGCTTTGGATGTATTGCCTGACATATTGCTCTGTTCTACTAAGAACTGCTCTTTCAAATGTGCAAACTTTAATGTTATGAAGAGGTAAGTGTTAAGTTTTTTTGTTACAACAGTCATTACAGCATAGAACAGTAGACAGAATAAGTAGGCGTAATTCACTCTGAAAATTTGATCTACACTTTCTTTGAGTACAATTTAGTATGTTGTAATGTGTGACTAATATCTGGCAGGTACTCCTCCTCCATGAAGTCACTAAATAACAGATACATGCATCTAACAAACTACAGTGTGAACAAGAAGAATGTAGAGTACCTGAGCAATACTGACAATACAGTTTGCCAAGGACATAAGTGGTAAGTGACTTACTGTGGACACTAATGGTGAAAGTCCTTTATCTGAAAACCCTTTGTATTCAGTTCTAAAATGCAGAGGTCATGTCAGTCAGATATTGATTACCTTTACCAAAAGAGATGAATACATAGTAAATCAGTTGCTTAAAGTTTGTTCACAAGATCTGAAATTTAGCAATTTGATTATTCTTAATATTTCTTGAATTTTAATTAGGTTTACCAGATCATCCATACGTGACCCTATTCATATTGGAAATAGTTGATGAATTTTCAGTTTGATAAATAGTGAAAACAATAGTTTCCAAATATAACAATTCTAATATTTCTTTGTATCTCCAGGAGCCTGAAAGCATTATGGAATTACCTGAGAAGACAGGGAATCAATACTACCATTATATGGGATAACATCAGAGATTTAGTTATCAAGACTATCATCAGGTATTTATCATGTTATCTTTAGTCCTACAGTTAGTTTGTAGACCAGCTTTGATTTATTTTTTTCTTGGAATTTGTTTAGATATGTTTTCTTCAACTGGCTTCGGTCATGAGATTATACAAAAAATATGAGACAAATAATTATGGCTTAAAAAATTACGTTATCTCTATTTTTACCTCTTTGATCAGAAAGTGAGATCATATATTTATATATATATATATGTATATCAGTATGGATTTCTAATTACAGAATTAAGAAGCAGAAGTGATTATTAGTCTGTTCTTTCCATATCAGATATGGGCATTTAAACTACAAGCAAAGAGCCATATTTAATTAGTGAATGAATAAAGTAGGGTTAATTTGTAAGACCATACAAAGAGAAAAAAAGATTTCCAGTTTCTATACAATCCATACTATTTATTTTTGTAACTATTAATGATGGTTTTATTTTTTTTCTGTGAATAAAAAAATGATGCACCGTTTTATAACCCTATGTGTGTCATCATGTCACACTTTTCAGAATTTTCCATTTGCCAGCATAATATTGTGGATGTGTTTTTCCTCAGTGGTGACTCCTTCATTAACAGCATGACAAAGTCAAATGCCCGCAGCCGTTATTGTTGCCATGAATTGTTTGGGTTTGATATCCTGCTCGATGAAAATTTGAAAACCTGGATACTGGAGGTCAATATTTCACCAAGGTGAGTGGGAGTTTGTTGTAATTGATGATAATTCAGCCTCAATAAAACAACTTTCATGTGTTATTCTTTTCCCAAGTGGTTGTATCATCACACATATCATTTCACTTATTTCTATAATTGCATTTTTGCCTTCATCGTAGATGTAATATATGATGGACCATGACAGTAGCACAAATTATAAATAAACTGTACTTTTGTACAGTACTGAAGTCAATGAATTGAAGATACTGTATTCAAAGCATTGTATGAAATGAACCCAGAAGTTTTATGATAAAATAAAAAAAATAACATTTGTCTGTGTCATGGCAGTTTGCACTCCAACTCTCAACTGGACATCAACATCAAAGGGGGTATGATCAAAGACATGCTGAACATTGCAGGCTTCAGATTACCTGATGAGCGTGATTTGTCCAACAGCTCCAATCATGATATCAGGTAAATACTGTGATGATAATTTTCTGTCAATTGGCGGAAATCCTCTTTTTTTCCTTCAGTCAGTTAGTTTCCTCTTTTTCTCCTCGATAACAGTAGGCATCGCGACCCACCCTGCCTCCCTTCCAGTATG
>JBCAUA010073220.1:0-10960 GCA_038406235.1 Peronia verruculata
TCAACTAATTATAGTTGTGAAGACAATCTGTGGTCAGATGGGTTGCATAACTTTTCAGTTCGCCTAAGAACCCGTCCAGCTAAGAACCCGCTTTTTTTTGTCTCCCGATGACCAGGTTCTTAGGCGGAGACCAATGTATTCTGAAATTGAAGTTCATGCAAAATGTTTCTTGTCTATAATGTGGCAAATCGAGGCACTGCCATCCTCATTTGCACATACGTTTTTTTTCCTTCATACATGTAAGACATGAAAGGAAGTCTGAAACATAAAGTTACACTAATTGCAAAATGAAAACAAAACCTTCAGAGCTTTACTTCAGACAGTCCAAAACAAAAAACAAAAAGACAATCACAGCTGGCAATGCATAAATGTAAGAGGGCCCTGGTTCATTCATGCAACCTCCCTTTTACAGAAATAACCTGAAACATAATACATGCACTGCTTCAATGCAAATGGAGTAACTGACCAACTACTTCACTTTGGACATCACATCTTTGTGTAGCAATTCTACCAAATCTGTAGCATTTTTTGAGAAACAGCCTGTGAAGCCATTCCACAGTTTACACTCTCTTTTACCTATAATTTCTGCTAGAGTGGGCACTAAAGAAAACATTTTGAGCGACTGCATGGAGTAAAAAAAAAAAAAAAACACATCTTTGTGAGGCCATTTGTGTCAATCTCACAAATGAAGTAGAAAAATGTTCAAAACTGTGATAATTACATGTATGTCATGTCAGGCATTGCCATTGCTCTAGCAATGAAACTTCTATAAAAATCAGGCACAACATGAATTCACATCAATGTCAATGTTCAACAGACTGCTCAAATAAACAAATTGTCCCATATGTTATAATAATAATATGAGACGCAACACGATGAAATCAGGTGCTCGTCAAACTGAGCCGACGGAGAAATCATGTGTTTTTCAACAATGAACAATTTTTTACGCAATTTTTTTTTTCTTCAGCAAACCCTTCTATATCAATCTAAAAATGCATTTCAGAGTTCAGTTTGATGAAACATTGGATAAAAGCCCAAAAATTGCCATTTAGTGGCATGGCCTAACTAGGTTTGATAAGGATTTACAAAAGTGATCGGCCATTTTTTCAACTTAGCTGCAGCAACAGGTCACCCCTCTTTAATTGCCAATGTCTCAACTTCTATCTAAGGTAGATCAATCATTTTTTCACATACAGAAAGGGAAATGAATAATCTTTACAATGATACCAATAACTCCATATGCTCAAAATTCAACAAGAGCCTGATTTCATTATGTTGCATCTCATATGAAATGACTATAGTTCAAATGTGAACTGATTGATGCTCATAGACATTTCCAATACTGTAGATGTAACTCTCGAATGGAGACCAAAACACAAACTAAAAAGGTTAGGGTATATTTGGCTCAGAAAAAGATGTGGGCATTATTGATTCCAAGTTGTCAAAGAAACTGTTATCCAGAATACCAGAAAAACTAGTTTGCATCACTTCTGTTGGTGAATCTGAGGAGGTGATGGGTTGCCCTCCTGCAGGTGGAGTGCTGGTCAGGCCTAGAAAGTGAGAGAGAGGTGGAGAAGGGGTCAATTTGAGAGAGGAGCTCGGCCTGCTGGTTTGTAGGGTTGGAGGGCTTGTTTGAGAATTAGCATGAGAGAGAGTGGTGACTTCAGAATCAGAGTCCATTTGTGACAGAAAGGGTGGGCTACTTGAGGAATGGATGAAAGGATCACGGGATGAAGGGGTGGGGTCCTGTCCTGGTAAGACAGTTTCAGGCAGTCTAGGTCTTTGTGAAACATCTGAAAATGTTTCCTGCTGAGTGCTGGAGGACAGATCAGTGGATAAGGCCTTGGGTGACAGTGGCATTGGATGTCTAAATGTGGAAGAAGGTGAAACAGATGGGGACTGAGATGAATTTGATGGAATTGATACATTTTGACTTGATTGATTGTATGGCGGAGCAAAGCTGGCATTCTGCAGAGGAGTGGGGGAGTTTCTTATCAAAGATGTGAAATCTAAGGGGGGCACAGTGTGTGCAATAGGACTGGATGTCATCTGATTAGATCTATATGAGATGACAGAGCCATTACTTCCACAGGGAGGAGTTACAAGTGAGCCAAACGGATGACTAACATTAGCCTGTGTGGTCAACATCGATGAACATTGACTCCATGATTGCTCTGGCCGGAGGACGGGAAAACTGGGGGCTTCAAGCTGATCCTTGTCTCTGCCTGGAGAAATCTCTGTTTTCAGAGTGGTGTGGACTTGTTTCCTTCGAGATTTGCCTCGATGGATATTTGACTCTGGTGGTGGAGCTGGAACAGTATAAGTATGATGCATAGAAGCACTGAAAGCTGGCTGGGAGTGACAGGAGGTAACTGTGGTAGAAAATGTGGAGAGCTGTCTGCAAGCCGTGTTTGTGGTAAAGGATGAGGTTCCAGAGAGACAACCATGAGAGGCGTAGGATGAAGGAGGAAAAATCAGCTTACTGGCTGACAGTGATTCTGTTCCTGCATTCATGCAATGGAGTCCACTTTCTGATCTTTCTTTAGTACTTTTGAAAACTAAATGCATACCTTTGTCCACACCAATTGTAGGTGCTGAGTTTCTTTGTACACTTTCATGCCTTGCTGGAAAATCTAACGTATGCTGTTGATAGTTCATTCTTGATTTGTTACTTTCAGACTGAACATTGGCATAAGTCTGCCAAAACTTGTGATGGCTTTCTGTGCTTGTGTATAAAGGAATGAGTGTTTGAGAAGTTACTACACTTGTGCTATGCTGTAGTCTAGGAAAATCAGTAGACTGGTAAGACTGATTTAGGTGAGGTTGAGGCTGGGATGACAAGGATGGATTTTGCATTTGTGGTGGATGAGCTACAGAACTTTCAGAACCAAGAATTTGGTAATTACAAGAATAAGAAGCATTTGGCATGGGAGAGGTGCCTAGGTCCAGGTTCTGCCTGTCATGGGTCTTACAATTTTTTTGCTGGTCATAAGTACCATAATGGGGAGGATGGGACATATGGGCGGAAAGGAATGTTTCATCCTCACATCGAATTTTGGCTTCGTCAAGTGCAACAGAGGACTGTACATGGTGAGTGAGAGCCAAATTATTCTGTGGAACATTATGACATGTATTGCTAATAGAATCATTGCTGTCGGAAACATCTTCATACTGGATTACAGGAACAATCTCTCTCTGGTAGGGTGTCTCATTCTGTGATTCACTATGAGGAGAACTGACATTGGAATCATTCTTGTTACTGATTTTCTCAACAGGAGGCACAACAGAGGCCTGTGAGAAACCAGAAAATGTTAAATCTCCTGATACACTGTCAACAGAGCTGGAGACAGATTTTCTACAGCTTCCATTATCTTCATGGAGTACCACTGGATGTTGCTGTGGTAATGATTCCATTCTACAAGATCTTAAAGGAACATCATATGTACTTTTGTTCTGCTCCAGTGGGACATGGGGGAGAGGAGTGCTGTAATATGAGTGCTGCATCCCCTCCATAACTGTATCTCCTGCCATAGCTAAGTTTCTGGAGTTCATTCTAGAGAAAATATTGCCTTGAGAGGAAGAGCTGTGCTGAATCCAGTTATGTGGGAATGTAGAAGTAACAGAATAACCTGCTGACTGAGTGCTTGTTGAGGTTTGATGTTTTCCATTGTTTCTTCTCACAGAGCTCAAATTGGAGATAAGCTCATAACTGGGAGATGGACTGTCTTGCATTTCCTCTTGCTGAATCTTTGCAACTGGCTGCAGTGAACCTCCAACATGATGCCAAGCTTGTTCAATCAAAGACTTTGTAGGAGCTGAATCTGGTCTTGGTTCAAACTTGCAGGAAGACTGGGTCTGGCAGCTGGGATCAAGATTAAATTCATCATCGTCTCCAGTGAGATCAACAATGCTTGCGGTCTCTGTCATTCTTTTATCCTCTTTGAGTTTATCCTCCAGATTCAATATGGGTGCTATTTTGTTGCTTTCAGCACGACTACATCTGTCTGAAGATTTACCTTGAGCAGCATTATGGCTAACGTCAAATGAGTTTGACCGCTTGGTCATTAGCCTGTGAGCAGCTGGATTTTTTAAAGGGTATAGGACAGTGGATCTAGAGCGGCTGAAGCTACTACTGTCACGCTGGTAAGGAGCAATTGCTTTGGCAGGACCTTGAGGGGTGCTGTCCTGCTTTTCTGTATGTGGATATTGTTTGAAATGAAAAACAATTTTCTTTTCATTAGGTTCTTTCCCCTTTACAACTTGAACATTTATGGGTTCCATTGAACATTCATGACTCCTGTGCTGTTGTTCTTTACTGGAAGCCGTGCTGGTATGGGTAAGTTTACTTTTTGGTGTTGCTTTACTGTGGTTTTGTTTACTCTGATGTTCATCACACCTGTCTCCTTCATGGCAGCCTGGTCCAGAACATGTCTCCAGAGAGGATGAAAAGGATGCAGGTCCTGGTTTCATTAAAGGAGCTGAAATGCTATGACTGGGACCTTCCTGAACCTCATCCTGCTGCTGTTGCTGTTGCATATTTTGGTATGGCTGACAGTGCTGTGCTGGGCTAAACATTTGCTGGACGGATGGCTGCAGTGGAAACTGAGAAACAGGGAACTGAAGAGGTTGTTGTATCCCTTGTGGGATTCCTTGCTGTGAGGAACCTGATCCATATGGTGCAAGAGGAATGGGAACCAATGCATAGGGTATAGCTGCTTTAGGCAGGATTGGCTGGGGCCCTGAAATATACACATAGTTGGAATACAGTGTCATTTTCAATCTAATATAAAATCAGTCATCAAATTTAAGGTTTTTCTGGACTTAACATTTCCTGAACATAGCAACAGTGGAAGATCCAGAGTTTTTGCACAATATTTCAGGTAATGCTTGAATGATCAGAATCGTAACAAAGAAGAACAAAAGTAATCATATCAGTGTATATATGTGTGAAAGAACAAAAACACATACAACCATCATAAGTAAACTTTAAATGATAGGTGTTGTTACGTAACATGATCCTTTGTGAGTCAACATTATCCAAAATTACTAAAACTAGGCTTTCTCAATTATTCTTGAGATTGTAATAGATTTACAATAGATTGTAAAGCGCTTAGAGCCTGTAATTACGGAGATAAGCGCTATATAAATACTCTCTATTCTTCTTCTTCTTTCACATCAACTAGCAATTTCTATGCAATTTTCATACTTTTTGCATATGACATCGTGAAAGTAAACTTGTACATACCAGACCGACGACTGCTCTTAGGTGTACGAGTTGGCATTCGAGGACGTACAGGGGATTTGATAACTGGTGAAGAAAAAAAAGATTGGTCCAAACCAGAGTCAAACATAACAGAATCAATGTGATGTACTTCTTGTTCATTGTCCACTGTTTCTACACTGACTCTAATAACATTTCTTCATCAGTTTATGAAGACAAAAATATAGTGTAGTAGGTACTCACATTGAAATCTTATTTTGTGCTGACAGTAGTAGTAAATAATAGTATGGGGATGTTGTCATAAAAAAGTCAGAAAATTTTTTCTACCTAGATCTAGATCTATTTTCTAGTCTTTCTAAGATCATGGGTACATTATCAGTTCTTGTCAGTATTAAGATGTGCTGATTTTCAACCAACAACCCTCATATCACCACGCGACTGCATGTTGTCGAGTGTGAGGAATTATGCGCTGCAAACTACGATCTCGATCTTCAAACAGCTGACAAGTAGGCCTAACAGTCCGACAATCATCCGAGGTATGAGGATAACTCTTTCATACTTCTGGTTTCACAGTAACTGTGCAGAAACTGCATGTATCATAAAACTGTGATTGCTTTGTGGATTCAGCAGGCCAACACAACAGTAAAAGTCGGCAGTTGGTCCGCCAAAAGTAGGAAAGTCAGTGACGATCAAAAAAGTCAGAATTCTGACTAAAGTCGGAAGTTTGAAATCCTTGATAGTAATAATTATTCTTAACAGCAATTTTTTTTCTTACCTTAACCTTGACAAAAGTCTTCACAGAAGTAAAAACTGCTGCAAAACAGCAAAGATTAATTTACAGAAAACAATCCATGAAAATGAAAGCAAAAAGATCGCACAGCTCAAGACATCCTAAAATCATCACCATATTTATGCCTCACAGCCAGTCAAAATGAAACGTAAGGCACTGGGCTAGAACTGAGGAATCAGACTTTGAATATGATGAGGGGGATCAGATATCAAACTTTTGTATTTTGCAGAAATCGAAAGGGCATTAATTTCTGAACAAGATTGTACCCACCTTACCCTCAATTTATAAATACTACGTCATTAAAATCGGGTTTTTTGTAGGGTAGGCATGTAGATTTATGCGTTCAACCGTTAATTTAAACTTGATTTTCTTGGAATTTCCGTCATCACTGAATGGGTCCCCATTTGTCTCTTTAAAACTGCAATATCTCTGGCTACAATAAGGTTAGCTCAAAACTTTTTTCACCATCTGAAAGGGAATGAAATAAGCTTTCACATGATACCAAAACCACATGTGGTGAAAATTGACAGACGTCTCACTCTGACTGGCTGCGAGACATATGTAATACAAAAACAGCACACTCATGAATTGACAATTAAAGGATACTAGAATGCCTAAATTCTCTGATGCTCAAAACAAAGCTACACAATTTCTTGACAAAGTATTGTACTGTATAGTATACTAACCAAATAAAATGGGGCGGGAGAGTTATCAAATACATAGGTTTTACAAATAGTGACAAGCATACCTGGAGGCATTGGCAGATGATGAATGTGCTTTTTAGCATCATCTACCATTTTCCACTTTCCGCCATGTTTTTTGTTTTCAGCCTTTACGAAGTCATTATGCACAGACAGATTGTGGCGAATTGAACTCTGGGGAAGGATTATTTTTTTAAAAATAAGTCACGTGAAATTTCTTTCAGAAGTAATGGGCGGTTAGTCTACTGACTCTCTGAATACTATAAGATTCTTTCATGCATTTAACTTGTGGATCGAATGCTGTGGAAAGCATGAATTTGACACCCCTGATGGACAAGCTGAAAAATTAAATGTCTGAGTGAACTGACAGTTCAGAGATAAAAAAAAAAAAACAAACAATGTTGCTTCACATAGTACCCATGGTAAGAAAACCAAAAATATCAATTCAAATATTCCTATGACGAAAAAAAGTTGTTAACAAATCCTTTTGTCTGTTCCTATTGATAACAACTGACGAATTCAATACAGGTCTTGTGAGGATCTCTACCTTTACGTAATCATTGTACTTTGGTCTGAGAGTTTGCTCATTCAGATTCAGTGAAGCGAAAGAAAGGAATATCTATATGAGAGTATATTACCAATCATATAAATTATATGGTGACAAGGCCACATTTGAGACTCAAGAACAAGCCAGAAGGGAGGGGAGGTCCTGAAATATAGATTTTGCCAGAGAAAAATGCAATTTTAGGGTTTTTGTTTTCTCTTAAAGGTCAGCCTTTTCTGCGTATAAAAATGGTATCAAAACGTGGATATGTCCAATCTAACGTGTTTGACCCATGGTCATTCAATAGTAGACCTAGCCTAATGGCACTCAGGATTTGGCTCCCTCTAACTGCTACATGCAGTGATGGATCATCACTTTCTTATTATAATGAGGCAAAGTGTGCATAAAATACATGAAATGGGCACTGGATGACCATTATAAATATGAGGCAAAAAATCTGCTGATCATGCAGCTTATCTAGAAGCAGGCATTCTAGAATGATCTTCCACATCCTATAAATAGTAAAACTTTCCTTTATTTTTCCTACTTTAGAGCTTAGTTGTGGACTACAAGTCACAGCAAAGGTCAAGAAACTCTTGGTTTGGACAGAAAAAGATATGGGGACCACATATAGGCTCTCGATAATCTGGAAGTGGCTCTACGAGAGCCTTTATAATGATGAGGGATAGGGAAAAAAATTCAAGAAAAATTATGCCCAGAAAGCCAGGAAGAGGCAACAAAAGATGCAGTAGTCATGGAGAGAGAGGGTAGTAACAGGGGAGATAGATTTTGGAAAATACACTACAGCAAAATCCAAGATGGTGGCCATTTTTATGGCAACCAGACATGGAAGCAAGTTTCCCAGGACATCTGCCAATTTCACAAGCAGAAAGTAAACTGAGCTATGGTCAAAAGCAAACAGAAAATTTTCAGAACGACATGGTGTACATTCCATTTTGTCAGAGAAGTGAAAATTTCTCATTCTAAAGTATTGGTCCTTATCTCCTCTGATCAGAGTCCAGGCCAGCAGCTTGAATATCGATAGTAACAGTCAAAAACCATGTAGGTCCAAAATTTTGCCAGATTCTGTTTTTATCTTAAATATCCCTTGGAAGTTCTCTCATCATGCCTTTACGTAGTTTCGACATGCTGGTAAACTTGCATAATGTAAAGGCATGACTCAAGAGGGTTTCCAAAGGATATTTTAAGACAAAAACATAATGTGACCTAATTTTGGACTTGCTCAGTTGTGACTGTTTCTGTTGATATGTGTAATAATAATAATGTATACAAAAACATTACCCTCCAGCTTTGTTTTGCATGGTATTTGAAGTAAGGAAAGTGCTCTTCAATCCAAGTGAGAATGTCTCGCAGAGTCATGGCACCATCTTCAGAGCTTCTCATGGCCATTTTTATCAGATCCATGTAAGAGAAGCTGGGTCTTTCAAAAGACTGTTGGAGCTGAAAAAGAAGACAGATGAGTCTTCAATACAAGATAATTAATATTTAGAGGCATGGACCTGTCGAATCTGAATTATTTCTTGTAAGTTGTACACCCTCCTGCATTTCCATAATTCATGTGATTTAGTGTCATAAAACAATTAGATCTACATTCACAAACATAGAAGGAGAACCAAGGTCTGCTACTGAAATGCCACATACCAGCCAAAGAATACGTCTGTAACAGCTGTTTAAGTAACCATAAGGTGTGTAAAAAAAGGGGGGGGGGGGGGTGTAAACACATGATGAAGGCTGTAGGCCTGTGTGCAATGACAGAAACACTTGGAATGATACATTTTCATTTTAGGCCTAATTTTCCATTAACTCTTTAAGACTGGAATTTTTTAAATGTTCTGCTGGAGTTCTTTTATTTTTGCAGAGGTGCAGAACAGGGTATGCTAAAAAAGAAAGCTGTAAAGCTTGTTATACATGAAACATGTAAGTATTACACATCAAATTCAAGGTGAATGAATGAAGAATACAATGCACATGATATAAACAGTGAAGAACCCAAAAATGTTAGCCTTTTGTTCTTTTGAATTTTTTTTTTCTTGGTTTACTTATCATCGGAATCACTCAGATCAAATCTAGATCTAGATCTAGTTAAATGTCACTATCGATATCTGATTCATTATCTGAATCACTTTTTTGAAAGCTTTGGAACAATTTCATCACTTCTTGGCTTGAAAGCCGATGTGGAGGCCCCATTAGGCCCAGACTGTTGACTTGCGTTGCTCATGACAACCGGTTTCTACTCCTAAAATACAACACAACGATCGCAAACTTCTCGAAATACAAAAACAAAGCGAAACCAATGCCAAAGAAGGTTGACCCGGATGTGAACATGTTAATTTAAATAGCTATAGCAAAACTAAAAACCAAGAAAACCAATGAAACAAGTGGAAATTGGAGCCACACAGTTTGCGTACTGTCGCTGTTGAGTCGCTTCAGCACCTACGCAGCCTGCGTCTTATAGAGTTAATTTAACCATCATAAGAGTGGTGTATGTTAAAATTTATGTAGCATGCTTGCATAAAACAATGCCAATTTTGCAGTCCAGTATCTAAGGATATGGTCAATCTCAACCACTGCTAACCCCCACCCGCATTCATTCCACCCACCATAAAACGAGCCAATCAGCAACCATCCTCTACTTTCCCCCTGGCAGTCAGAGGCGCCAGCTATTATTCAATGTTAGTTTTTGTTACACAAACAAGCAGCATATACTGAGCTCTCATGGCTTGGTCATGTGTCAATCATCTGCTTGCAGCCTCTACCATAGATTCTGCATATAGATGCAAAATGCTGCTCACTGATCAGCACATGGGATCAAAAGGTAAAGGGGCTGGTTGGTAGTGAGCTGAGCCAGGGCATCTTTTAGCACACAAGAGACCACTTTTTTGGACATATCTCATACTGTAACACATGACGCTTCTGACTGCCTGCAGGGAAGTAGAGGATGGATATCAGTAGGCTCATGCTCATTGAGCAGGACTGAATGCAAGTGCGGACTAGCACTGCACTGAGTGAGGCAGACTGACTGCATCGCTGATGCTTAGCGCCGAAATTGATTAGCAGTGAAGTTTTGAAAGGAAAGGAAATAATTGATTTTCCTAAGCTTTCTTTATTTAGCATTTATTTTAATTTGTAACTCAACAAGGCTTTCAATTCCATACCCAGTGAGACAGACTAAATCTTCCCCAAGTGAGGTTAAAGGGGGAGGGGGGTGGGGAGCCTGAAAGATGGATTTTGCCCCCCAAAAAATGCGATTTTGGGCTTTTGTTTTTCTTAAAAGTACTGCCTTTTCTGCGTGTAAAAATGGTATGAAACAGTCGCTAAGTCAATTCTAACATGTTCGACCAATGGTCATTTCAGCAGTAGACCTTGTGTATTGTCAATCAGGATTTGGCTCCACCTGGCTGCTAAATAAGATCATAGATCATCGTAATTTGATTATATACAAGGCAAATGGTGCAAAAAGCACTTGAATATCACCTCTCCTAGCAATATCACGAATTCCAGTGCCAGGGATGTACACTGGATGACCACTATGACCTGAGAAAAACTGCTGATCATGCAAATTATTAATGGAAGTGTTCTAAAATGAATTTCCTCGTACAATAAATAGCGCAATTGTGCTTTCTTTCTGCTACTAATAGCTCAGTTGTCGACTATATGTCATAGTAAAGGTCAAAACACTCTTG